>JBBPDA010109850.1:0-10021 GCA_037974385.1 Arnoldichthys spilopterus
CCATCCATCCATCCATCCATCCATCCATCCATCCATCCATCCATCCATCCATCCATCCATCCATCCATCCATCCGGGATCGGCTCCAGCTCTCCCGCGACCCACAATGGATAAGCAGTTAAGCACAATAAACTGGTGGGACTAGTTATAAAGTAACACTGTCTCCAAAATGGTTGCAGAATGCAAGCAAATGGTTGAAATCTTGAGCTTTGTGTACAGTGTATTGCGATTATAGCCAAATATTTTGCAGTATTATTTATAGGTCTTATCACCCAGCCCTGGGCAAATCCATTGCTTTAAAACAGTTGCTGGAGGCATTTGGTTTCTTCCAGTACGTTTACACTTCACTGGTGCATTGCTGGCACATCCAGTTGTCAACACTGTTACATCTCTGTCCAGCTCCACCGTGACTGGCTCTCTCTCTGCTCAACCTCGCCCAAACTGTGTTCATACCCCATGCCCCTTAAGCAGCTAAATCAGGCGTAGCTCAAAGCTGTCTGCGCCAACAGCTGGAGGCCACTTAGTCGCGCAGATTCCAGTTTTAGAAGCAGCAAGAAATGCGGCCCACCCTCACGACTCTATGGCTGTAGTAGCCTGAGTACAGTGTACATTCATCCCCCATCACAGCTTTACTCCCTCGTGGGGGCATTACACACATACCCAGCCCTAATCTCCACTCCAGCCACCCCAAATTAGGATGGCCCTTGCACAGGCTTACTGACCACAGATGGACACATGAATCTTTGGAAGAGATTTTCTTGTAGTGCCTGTGATTACTTGGGCAATGCGTTCAGTGTTGCTTGACCTACAGTAACTATACTGGAGGGAAAGTATTTGTAATATATATTTGCCAAGGGATCGTGATTTGGTTAGAGATGTAAAAATGCACTGGTTCATCATGATTCAACTCCAGTTTTAGAATGTCTGACCTTATTATAATTGTAAAATGTAATATCCAATAATGTTAATTTTTTGGTCCAAACTAAAATCTCATACTATATTCAAATAGAAAATTCCACTGCCTAACAGCTCACCGGTTAGCTCCATGCTGACGCAATCCTGACATGTATTTGTCACCCTCATGTTCATTCTTGTACATCTCAATGCCAATTGGCAAATGGACCCGTTCACAACCTGCAAAATGATATATTCATTATTTATAATTGTAAAATTAAACAGATGGTCGAACATTAACATGGTTAACATTAGACGCTAATGGGTTTGCATGATTTTTAGATCATTTTTTTTCATATTTTCTATTCAACTGAAGTGATATTTACATGATGGGACCCATAAGATGCTGGTTGACTGTGTTGTCATATCATTAAATAGTCCAGGCTTACCCTGGTTTTAGTTACCATCTTTCTATAGCATTCTTCAAGGATGTAAAACTTTATTTACTTGTGTAGTGTATTCACACTACGTCTAAGAACAACTGTGTGATGGTAATACCCAGACCCCTACTGCCCTATGTGATTGTTGCTACCACAGCACAGTTGGGTTCAATGGATCTTCCACTCTACCTAAGAAAAAGATTCAAAGGGAAACGCTGTACATCACCAAGCACCACTAAATGTGCTGGAAAATATAAAGAAGGCTTTTCAGCTTATCCGACTATGTGGTCAGAACTGACTGTTCTGTTATGTATCACAGTGTCTCTTTTCCACTGGGAGTTGTTTTGAATCGCATGTGCTCTGCAGTCTCTAGAGTCTGTCGTCATCAGTCACTCCAGCTTCCAACACCGTTAATGTGATGATGATGCTGTGGGTGTTACATAATTGTTCAGTTTTAGCTCTGCCTGTGTGCCAAAGGCCTTTTTCAGTCCTACTTTAGTGTCAAACACCATCTGTAGGCCTTCTGTACATAGTGCCTTTATAGGTTAGACTAGATGGTTTGGAGACAGCTATACAATTTTTTTATATATATAATTTTAAAATATTACTGTGAAACCTTCATGATGAGTGGACTTTAAAAATATATCTTGTATTAATTTCTGTTAAGAAGTTTTTTGCTTCTGTAAACTAAAGTTTAAGGCTTAATGATTAAGGAGATATGACAACGACAATGTCAATATGCTAATTCCTGCACATTATCTGTATAACTCTCCTGAAAACCATTAGTTTTACTAATGGTACAAGTTGAGTGAGGGTCTTCTCTTCAGTTACAGGTTTAGAAAAGACACATGCTCATTACGACATTGTAGCTCCACACTGTTGTCTGTTTACTCTTACTGCAATGCTAGCCTCATCAACACTGTCAGATTAGTTAGACACCTTAATATTCATCTGTGTCCCACATGTTGAAGTTCAAAATGTCAGCATGATGGCGCCAGCCATGAGAATTGTGGTTTCTACAATACTGCAGCAATTGGTGCTCGAGATGACCGAAGAGTGTAGACAATCATTATTTTTATTTACTGCATTCTTTGGCTCTTCTCATCATTCCTGTTGATGTTCTGAGGAATCAAGGCTGATTTTAATGTGATCAAACTAATGAAAATTATTTTGGTAACAAAATGAACCACATTGCGTATTGAGTTTGTCTGATTAATGATACTGTAACATCATAATCATAATTCCAGTATGTAGCAGTATTGGAATGTGTGTTTTTCTATTATTATTATTATCATTATTGTGTGGTTTTAATTCCATGGCAAAATTAATAGACAGGCCCACTGTTGGTGATCCTGTGCCCACAGAAATGGGACAGTGAGTCAGCTATTTGAAGACATGCCTTTTCAAGGTTTCTTATTAGCACAGGGGCATGTGAAGATGCTGCCACCTGCCCTCGTTCCCTGTCTTTATTCATAACAGTGGAGGAGGAGGAACAGTGCTAAAAAGAGCCCCGGTGTCCTGGAGCCTAGACTGTTCCCATGCCGCTTTCAAAATCTGTGCAAGTCACGCAAACTCAGAGTGAGTCATGCTCAAAGAGACTAGGTTTTGCTCGCAGCCCCAACTGGCTGCTCCAAAGTCACTGAGCTGATATCTGCTCCAAAGAGCTTGCTAAACATGTTTGTACAGTGATAGTTTCTGCCTTCTGCAGATGGAGCCCCTCTGTGGACTGGTTCGCTTACATTTACTTTCCACTTTAGTGTTCGTACAGTCCCGTACATGGGTTTTGTTCTTCCACATCTGGTTTTTGGACTCTTAAAACTCCTCTTTAGTGCTTGTTCTCAAACCTTTCTTTTCTACAATCATCAGTAACCTTATTCTGCTGTCTCTTCCTCTTATGATGCTTAAATTACCACATGATGAATCATTTTAATGGTAAAGAAAAAAATATTTTTCCACTTTTGTCAGATGGACATTCATTGATTCTCCGAACCGCTTCTTTAATTTCTGGTTGTGGGGAAGCTGGAGCCAGTCCGAGCTGACTACGGGCTCAAGGCAGGATTCACCCAGGACAGGAGACCAAGCCATCGCTGGGCAACACATAGACTGACAACCATTCATACACACATTCACACTTATGGGCAATTTAGATTATCCAATCAAACCTTTGCAACCCTTTGGACTGTGTCTGGGTTTCCTCTGGGTGCTCAGTGTTCCTCCCAAACACAGGGCCATCCTCTCGCTGTGTGGTGACCGCTAACTGCAAAACAAAATGTAACCTTTGCATTGAACTCGTCACACGTGCACACGTGGAGTAGTGAGCATCTATCCACAGTGCCTGGGGAGCAATGGTGTGGAATGGTATCTTGCTCATAGGTACCTCACTCTTACCTGGCGAGGACTTGAACCTACAATCTTAAATCTTTAATCTTAACCACTAGGCCACCACTGCCCACAAGTGTCAGTGTTTCCTATTTTAAGAAAGACAAACTGTATGCATATGCTAATTTTAGCAAATAGACTCATCTTGCTAGCTAGTTACTACATTTGTAGCAGTGGTGGTCCTTACTACCACACAGATGTGCTAAGGCCTGGAACGTAGGTTATCAGATGTGCTTACTGCCACATTTCTGAAAACTTTGCACTTTATTTAGCAAAGTTTTTTAAATATGTGCACTTTGACTTTAATGTTGTCTTTGATATTAGAAATGGTTGCATGGTGCTTTTGGTCCTCTAAATGCATGGAGTTCTGACCTGAAACAAAGCCTGAAATGCCAGTGTACTTGTAACATCTGCTGTGGAGCTTCAAGCTCCTGAAGTTGGAGGTCTTCCCCATGCTGCTATTTAGCAGAATGGGTTGTAGCCATTGTCTGCAACTGTGCCTCTGTTACTAATAATACAAGCATATTTGGGGTTTTACAAAGGGTGGGTGTGATGTTTAAATAATTAATCAATTTGATAATTAAATTCATTTAATCAATTTGATATTCTTTATTACTTATTATTTATAAAGACTATCCCACAGCTTTACATGGAAGTGTGGATGCTTCATGGACCATGTGGTTTTTTGATGCTCACCTTTAAATTGGTCAGATTAGATTAGATCACTTATTGTTTTGTCAATTTTTGCTATTTCAGGACTTACTGTCTCTGCATATTCAATATTTAATGTTGCTTGCTGTTTTCTTACCTCTTTTTGCTTTATGCACCTACTGGGCATAATAATAAAGGGAACAGGCTCCCTGCTGTTTAGAGCATCTGTGCTGTGTATGTGCGTGTTCGAGCAGCAGATCTTTGAAGAGCGAGGAAGTCTGGTGAATACATCACACGTCTTGGAAAGCATTCAATATCTTCTCCATTTAGTGCACATAAACAAACCCAGGCTTATTCACAGGATTACCCTAAGCATAGTTTAAATTTCTAATGACAATATATGTTCATTTAATGTTGATCTGGCAACAAGGACAGCAAGATATGGTCAAATGACTTTATTGTTGTAATAATGCCAGCACATTGTCACTGTGATGTTCAGTATATTAAAACACATCAGTATGCTGTTACTATTGTGAGCCATTATTATGACCATAGGAACTCTGTTGAGGGATAAACTGCCTTATTGGGGGTGTCATTGGACCAGTCGTAAGATGCAGCAGATGGGACCTGGACAAGGAGGTTTACAGCTCCCGGTGTGGCCCAGTCTTCTGGAACTCCACCAACCCATATGTAACTTCCTACAATGCGCATGATAAGTACTGTTTGAAGGGAAGCTCAACATAATTACAGTGGAGGAAAAACTGAGTTTTGTTTTTGTTTTTTTTACTCAAAAGTTTAAACAGTGAAGTATATCACCACTTTTGATGATGAACATTGTACCTGTTAAACAGCACGTTTTAGGTTTTTCTCAAATACAGTATTTGGGCTTCTGCTTACATTTAAATATAAATCTTAATTTTGTTGGCGCTGGTATGCCATTTCAGCATATGTGTCTTCCTGGGTCATGCTCAGGTCACCACCACTCACCCACAGGGTGAGTGGACAGGGGATTTAAAAGTTTGAAAACATTCTTAATGATGTGTAATGAGATTTTACTCCAGGTAATTTTGGACTTTTACTTTTGAACCATTTGTCTCAAACATTTTAGAAAACAAAAATACACTGGCATTTTCACATTACATCACAAAAAGACCAAAAGGGGGATACTAGGTTTAAGGACACTTTAACCTCCATGCTTCACAGGAAGAGGTTTTGGAGTGGGGGTGACAAAATCCTTAGTGAGTATATTTGAATTTGCCTGAGAGTGGTTTCTGTGGGGGCGCTCATTATTATACACCTACGCTACAAACCTGATCTCTGGCCTTAGATTCAATCTTTATATTGTGTGCCTCTCTTGACCTATAAAATTGCGTTGAGTTTTCTGCCCATTATCAAAGCTCTTTGAAGCTAAATCTTAGTTTCCTGTATACCTTCTCTTGTTTGACTGTAGCATTGTGTGCTTGGTGACTCAGACTTGCTGAATCATGTTCCTCACACATGTGCTGGCACTCAGCAAAACCGCAGAGCTAAATGTTTGTTGTTTGTCCAGCTCAACTGAAAAAACATGTTTAGTGTCTGAAATGAATTAATCTTCTAGAAGACTGTGAAATTAATGTGTTATTTGTGATGTGATGATGAGTACTATTTCACTATTAGTGTAGTAATGTCATCTTCTAAAGAATTCAGAATAGTTTATTTGTTTTTTTGTTGTTGTTGCTGATTTTAATGCAGATACAATAAAAATAATAGAATATA
The DNA here is from genome assembly GCA_037974385.1 of Arnoldichthys spilopterus. Classification (NCBI taxonomy): domain Eukaryota; kingdom Metazoa; phylum Chordata; class Actinopteri; order Characiformes; family Lepidarchidae; genus Arnoldichthys; species Arnoldichthys spilopterus. Next base: position 6,119 of record JBBPDA010109850.1, read on the forward strand.
AATAAGGTAAGAATAGAAAAAATAACTTGTATATGAAATGTACCTCTACAAACTTAAAAATTAGGTAAAATTTGAAAAATATGAATTTTAGTGAAGCATCACCGAAACGTTCTGCTCTTTCATACCGCAACAAATGCATTTTTATTTATCCATAATATATTGGTCATATCTAAACCTCTGTCTGATTTTATTTCTTTTTCCAGCCAATATCTACCAAAACCAGTATTGTTCCAATGTTCTTGTCCCTAATAGAAGTTAAAAATAAAAACTTAACAATGTAAAACCAAGTGTTGCTTTTCTGCTCTGCAGTGCACAATTTGAAAAGGGATCAAATAAAGCTTTAAACAGACATTTTTATGAAATGCTTCATTAAAAGAAATCCATTTTCTTGAATAGAAATGCACCGATATAGGAAAAGTAGTTTAGAAAATGGACGGATGGATGGGTGAATAGGCACGCTCACCAGTCTCCTTTTATTACTGTAAGAGTATCATAATCAGTATCAGGATTTTAAATATGCATGATCATACAAACTGCCCATCATAACTAACTCAAGATCAATCATAATAGCCCTATTGATGTATGAAGCTCTTCAAATGATTCAGGATGTGCACAGAAACATCTAATTTACTATCTACCTTTCTCTCCCTTTCTCTCTGCCAGTGTATGCTTCAGTGAGTCTGTATCTGCTCCCTCAGAGACCAGCCACCCTGCTGCTGTATGATGATGTGGTACAGCTCCTGCTGGGTTCTCCTGGTGAGTGCCACCCTATATCTTTTATTACTACTCCTACTGTCCCAGCACTCTATTAAATGGACCAGTTTCCTCTTCTCAGACAGGAGATTGTTGGAGTTTAGGGCATAATGTTCATTTAACCAGAAATTTAGATTCAGCCTACTGATCTAACAATAAGGATAATTAATAAAACATTATTATAAAAGGGTTAAACATTACATTCTCTATGCCATACAAGCGCGTGCATGTGTGTGTGTGTGTGAGACAATGCTACAACAGACCGTTGAGCAGCTTGGTTGTATCAAGCAAGAACGGGTAAGCCTCTACTTGCAAAACTGTAACAATTTGTTTCCTTCGTTCCCAAATCACTAAAACATGTAAAGGAAATGGTGATGTAACACAGTGGTAAACTGCCCCACCTTCTTTTGAGTGTATTGCAAGCATCACATTTTAAATATTTTTATATTTGCAGAATACATTTGTATACATACAAGTTTGTCAGTGAGAACACTGGAAATCTTTCTTTGTACTTGTGGCAGTTTCAAGAGAATAAGCAGATCACAGATTCTTGTTTTTATTGCATTTTACAAAATGTTCCATCTTTTCTGGAAATGGGGTTTGTGTACCCAACTAAGGCTGTGCAATATATAATTGTTGTCACAGAATTGGTTCTTGAAGTACTGAAATCACAACAGATCAATCATCTAATCAACCCAAATGGTTTCTATTTTGTGCTGTGCACATCCTGACAAAGTGTCTTTATATGGGCATTTTGATAAAAAAATTTATTTAATGTAGTTTAACAAAATGACATTATTTTAGTCAAAATAATTTGACTGTTTTTTCACTTTTGTCTTAGTGTCATGGTGTTCTTTACTGAAAGCACTAAAAAGCTAGCTGTTTAGCTAATCTCATGACTAGCTAGTTTGTGCTGTTGTAAGTAAATGGCTACACTTTTCTCTTCACTTTGTTTCTAGAAGGTAAATGACACACATCCATACAAAGTATCAGTTCAAGCTTTAACTAATAAAGGTGGACTGAGGAACAGAACAGTGTGATCATTTTACTGACCATTCATCCACATGACAGTTAATGTTTGTAAGCAGAGCAGGTTGACTGCTACATTCAGCCAACACGGTGCTGTATGTGGCGGGTGCCTCGGTTATGTAATCTGTGTTCCAGACGCTAAACTCAAAAATTTATAAACGCTGTGTGTGAGATTTGCTGATGTGGTCTTCTCATGTGATAAACACCTCCCTCCCATTCTGCCAGAAGTGCTGATGGCTGGATACAGGAAAAGATTAAGATGTGCAATTAAAGAGATTCAGGCGATGCCCGGCGCCTGGAAGGCATTTCGCAGCCTTTCAGCACCTTTAACACGCAATGAATGTCCTACAGAATTTACACTTATCAAACAGCCTGTGAGCTTTAGCATGCTGGTTTTTCCTCAGGCTGCGTTAAGAGTTATGGGCTATGTCTCCATGCTAGTTGAATGGCTGGAGTGGTTATATTGTTTTAGCAGTTATGGAGGGAATTATGGGTGTGCAGTAGTGCTTGGGTTTGTTGAATAGCCTTTCTATTATGAAGGAGCTCCAGACTCATGGGCATAGAAACAGTTATGGGTGAACAATTAATATCAGGATTAAAGTAAATATTTGCAGAAAAATGCTGTAACAGAGAGGTTTAGATTTGGCTTATATTTTAACCAGATAATAACAACAATAATAGTAGTAGTAATAATAATAATAATAATAATAATAATAATAATAATAATAATAATGTGTTATATGCAAGTTATATTTCTGTAATCAAGGTAGAGGTCATCACAATTTCTGCATTTTTATAAAAAAAATTATTTCAGTATCGGCAGATCTGTAAAATCTCGGATGTTAGCATTGGGGTTAAAGTCCCACATCAGTGCATCCCTAGAAACAGGAGGACCTATGAAGGATAATGACTATTAAAGACAAGGGTGCAATATGGTCTGACGAGTGTCGGACCTGCATCTGGAGGCTCTGATCTACATATAGTGATTCAAACTTAAAAGCAGGTAAATGAAATATGGTTACAGTTGAGTTCCCATCCTGCTGTGATGTCCTGTGCTTTATATGGGAAAATGAAAACATAAAAGTATAAAGCAATAGTCATGTCGCGTTTTCTGATACATATTCAGCTTTATTAAGCATGAAAATTGGACCCTTTTTCTTTCCATCATCTTTTCATATATGTACACTAGTTATTAATTCCATGGTGTGAGCCTCTTTCACTCATACCACGTCTGCATGGCGTGTTGCGGATGGTCTGGTTGATAAAGGGTCGACTATACAGCTTCCACACAGTGATCATGTCCACTACGAATCCTCTACACAGTGCTCCTGCTGTATGTACAGGTGACCAACACCTGTGGGCTGTAGAAAGTCCCGCTGCTGATGCCACTCAGAGGTAGTTTGTGGGAAACGGGCAGAGAAACCTCATGCTGCGTCTTCACCCACACTGCCTCCATTGGTTTTGGTGTGGGAGATTTTATGGAAATATCACTCTTAGATGTTATGTGTCAGAAATAGAGACGACAGCCAGCCCACCACACTCAAACTCTCAGTAGTGGGGGGACAGATTTGCACCAGTGACTGAAGAAGTGTTGCAGTGAGTTCACACTCCATTTGTAATCTAATCTGAGCCTTCTGCACTGATGGCAAAGGTTTACGTTTTTTCATAAAATTCTGCTTGATCCATCCCTCTCTCATTTCCTTCACATCTCTCATTCCTTTATTTGTTTATTTGGCAGTGAAGAAGGTGTCTGCTGTTAGTGTGTTTATTCTTTCACTCTCAAACCTAATGATGTAATCTTACTTGGAAGGAAAATAAAGGGCTTCTCTCTCTTTCTCTCTCACTCTCTAACGTGTTTATCTCTTTGTCTTTCTCTCTCTTTTCAAGGCGTGTTTATCTCTTTCTCTCTATTTATTCCTCTTGTTCTTCTCCCTCTGTAGCTTGTATTTCTCTGTTTATTACTCTGTTTTTCTGTGCACATTCTCTCTCACGTTCTCACTCTCGCGCTCTCTCTCTGTCTTTCTCTCTTCTTTTCTTTCTCTATTTATTCCTCTCTGGTTCTTTTCCCTCTGTAGCTTGTATTTCTCTCTCTCTCTCACTCTCTCTCTCTATCTCTCTCTC
>JBBPDA010109851.1:0-10020 GCA_037974385.1 Arnoldichthys spilopterus
CCTTGCTCAAGGGAACCTCAGTGGTGCCCGGGCTGGGACTCGAACCTGCGACCTTCAGGTCCCAAAGGCAGTGTCCTAACCACTAGGCCTCCACCATTCCTGTGCCCGCGCCATTTCTGTAGTGTTTGGTTATGTGTGTTACTGTACTGTTCTTCCTCTCCCTTCACTAAGCACTTCCAACTGTGTTGGTGTGTTTAGTTTTATCATGCGTGTGACCAGCCCGGGGTGACGGTGATGTGCATCATGGACTACGACACGCTGCAGTTTTGCGACTTCCTGGGCTCCGTGGTGGCCGTGTGGGTGACCATCGTGTGCATGGCGCGGCTGCAGGAACCGCTGAAATATGTAAGTGGGGGTCCTACCTCCTGCAGGGGGTTCCGAAGACTTCAGAGAACGGAACTAGATAATTTGCCAGTGAATCGAGGACTTGGTTCTCATCAGAGGGCGTAGACTCATATGTCAGAGCTATAGCTTCCTCGGGGAGGGTTTCGTGTAGCATCTCCTTGTACCAGTATGATTGGTCGAGAATAGGGCTGAAAGATTTTGGGTTTTTGTGGCAATCAGTTTGAAAGAGGGCAGCTTTCACTTCACAAGGGCTGCAGTTGAAATAATGTCCTGCGTTTTCCGTTAGTGATCAGTTTCTATTGGGGGAAGTTTGACTTTATGACCACACCCCACAAAAGTCTTGTATTTATAGTGGCAAGTCGTCTTTTCTGGACAGTCCCAGAAGGCTCTACAAGATCTAGTCATGACTACTAAGAGAGATCCATACTTTTGCAACCGTTTAATGTTTGGTCAGTTTATAATACTGATGATCTATATTTCGTCCGTTTCCTCCAGATGTTCTTCATGGCTGGAACTCTCTTTATTGCCATGGCGATGCAGCTGGACCGCCGAGGCCTGTGGAACCTACTAGGCCCTGTGCTGTTTGCTGTGGTCATCATGGTGACTGCGTGGGTAAGGGTGTCCGACTGTCTTTTCATGATATTTTGTTCCATCACAGTTTCACACAGTCGCACAATTATCAGCCACTTTATTAGAGATGTTCGACACCGATTAGCCCAGGTATATGGGAGGGGTGGCAAATTGTGCATGAGGCAGAATCAATCTACTGTTTTCACAACAACTGCACTGCAAATCAAGCTAGCTAAATAACTAAATAAATGAATATTGACAAAAATGACTAGATGTTATATAAGTGCAAATAAAAAAGTAATTACTATGTAGAAATATCTAAAAAAAAAAAAATAATCTCAATCAGAAAATTATTTATTTTTAATTTTGCCATTATCGCCATCAATAGTTCTAGATTTAAAAGGTTTTGCTTTTTTTTGCCCCATACACAAAATATATATATTTCTCCTTTTTCCCTCTTATTTTCTGATAATTTAAAGAAGTCCTAAAATCTAAAGTGTAATATTTATTTTGAATTATTTAACGAGCATGGCGATGTGTCCGCTCTGTCCAGGTGTATCGCGGCGTGAGACGTCATCACTGCTACCCACCGACATGGAGGCGCTGGGTCTTTTTCCTGATCCCGGGCTTGTTAACAGCACTCGTTGGAGTGTGTGTGTACGTCTTCGCGCAGACGGACAGTAACTACTACTACACACACTCCATATGGCACATCATGGTGGCCACCAGTGTCGTGTTCCTCCTCCCGCCGCGTGAGAAAAACCTGCCACCCTGGGGGTGGCCGCACAAACTCTGCGGGTACAAAATCTGCCGAAACCAGAAAGAAGAGCTTTACGCGGTCACCTAACCGTACTCTCAAAGAACTACACCCGCCCGTTCTTTAACGTGCAATACAGCTTCTCCAAATACAGAGTCCTTTATGTGGGACACACATGCACCCAAAGACACTCAGTGTAGCAAACACCTGCAATTTTACTGCACTTGGAAACGCATCATTTTTGTCACGGGACCAAAACCCATTTCCTGGACGACATTCTGATCTGACAAGATTAAAATACACTTCTCGAGATTTATGCCAATCAGCCATAACATTAAGACCACCTGCTTAATACTGAGAATGCCCCTCCTGCTGCTGAAACAGCTCACACTGTGGTGCACTGTGTGTTCTGACCCCTTTTTATCAGAGTCACCATTCACTTCTTAAACCACAGGGATCAGACCAGTGGGATCAGACCAGACTTGGGCCTTGAGCCTTGGGTGCCCATGACCCTGTTCACCAGTCGTCCTTCCTTGGATCACTTTTGGTAGGTACTAACTACTGCACACCTGGAACACTCCGCAAGACCTGCAGCTCTGACTCGGTCTTCTAGCCATCAAAGAGTTTCCGATTCTTGCACTCGTCCATTTTTCTCACCCGTCTGCCTCCCACCGATCAGGTGCCATCGTAATGAAATAACTAGATAGTCAATGTTATTCACTTCACTTGGTCCTAATGTTATGGCTGATTAGTGCTTTGTGGTAGATACAGAAATATCCTGATTTAAGATTATATATGTATATATATCAGAGAATATTTTGCTGATGTTTTACGTCTTTATTTAAAAGGAAGAACGTCCATTTCTTGACTGGGCACTTTCAAAATGTGGTGGTTGTCTTCAAGAGAGCAATAGAAGGCGTGTGCTCAATTTGTTCTCGTTTTTTTTTTTTCTGTGGGTGGGGGCAGAAGTTATGGCACTTGTCTTTCTTCGGTGAACCTTATTGAAACACTGTTGGATCAGCGGATCTCCTCAGCACTTTATTTGTGATTTAAAAAACGGATTTTGTGAAGCATTGCCAGTGTAGAACTGTGTGCGCATGCATGCAATCATGAAAATGTGCCTGTGTGTGTTTAACTAATGACTAAGCAATGGATAATGTATATTATGTACTGTTTTGGGCGTAAAGTCGGCTCCGTAATTGTTGGGAATGTTGGTAAGAGCATAAAAAAAAAGAGTAAAACGCAAGGAAAAATGCCTGAATAAGCTTCACTACAGCTCTGATTGTTTTAAACTTCTTGACTATTGCTCTGATAGTGGATATGGGTGTATTTACAGCCATGTAGCTATTTTTTTCCAATTTTTCCAACACACTTTTGTCTCATTTCATTGGTGTGTTTTCTAATGTTCTCCATGTTTGCCTTTGTGTCCCTTCATAATTGTACCCCGGTGAAACAGGAAGTCATGGATTAACACTTAAAGTGTCCAAGTCCTTAATTTTTCTTGTATTTCGTGGTTTTTCCCCCTCTCAACGACGACGTTTAACGTTTTTCGTGTGGTTTCACGCACCAAATTGAACACAATGCATCCCTTTAGAATTAAAAAGAATGTTTTTGCTACTGTGCCTTGGGCCGATATGAGTTAATGAGCTCTGTTGTGATTGGCTGCACTGTATTGTGCCTCATTCTAAAAGCAGTCAGAGCTGGAACACTCCTTGTAACTTCAACAAGAATGGGAGGGGCTTCTTGCTCCAAGAAGGCTGAAAACATAGACCTATCGTCCACTTGGAATTATAAGGCTCTGCATTTTCTATGGTTTGGATATATTGAGTTTTTGCATTCCATAAACAAAACTGATGAGAACATTTGGACCTAATAAGTCCAAAATTGTGTAAAACACCTCATATATTGTTAATAACACTGTTGCACAATTACTGTTTCTGGGTTCAACTGCTTATGTCGAAATCCTATGTCAGAACAGCTCTATTCATTAAAACTTTGATTTTATGACCAGAGCCCACAAACATTTCATATTTATAGTGGAGAAACAGGTGCATTTTCAGTCCCAGAAAGTTCTAGAAACGTCTGGACAGTTCTCACAGTTCCAGAATACTCTGGAAGTTCTACTTGGCATTTAAAGTAAACAAAGAATATTCAAAATGTCTTCGTCCTGATCACAGAAGCAACGTTTTTGTGGAACAACAGCCATTTTCTATTGGTTTTAGTCAGAAGGGAAAACACACTTTGTACCCAGGAACAAAAATAAAGTCGAACTTTGTGAATAACTACATTTTGACAAAAATGTCAGAGAGAACCATATAATTCCAAGGAGATGATCTAAATGTGTTATTTTTTTTTCCAGAATCACTGTTTTTGCAACTTATAGTCATATACAGACTGTATGGACTGGGAAGAACAGAACGTTTTTATATTTTAACTCTTTATTTAAAAAAAAAGGTGGAAAAACTCCATGATGAGGCCCCATTACGAGTTCAGGTCTTCTAAACAATTGGTTTCATTCAATAATAATTATGGAGCTGACTGGATTTTAATTTTAAATTTTTATTTTTTTTTTTAATTGACAAAAGCTTATCAGCAGTGAGTAAGTAATTAACTGAAAGTAATTTCCTATTTCTTTGGCTATTATGCTAATTATGCGTGATGGCAGGCTACTGATCTAGCCTGACCTTGTGCCTGGGTACAGTAACAATGGCCTTCTGTTGCTAATGTTGGTCCTTTAATGAAAGAGTTCAGGGTTTTGAACTGGAACGTCTTTTAAAAACTGGAGTAAACAGCAACTGGCAACTGCACCACCGCATGTCGACGCAGATCAATGACAATCTCTTTGAGCCCAGAAAGACCTGCAGGGTGCATCGCTGTAACCTTCGCCTGTGATGGGGAAACTTCATGCAGTTTGAGGTTGTGTGTTTGTTAGTCTGGTCCTCACACTCTGAATTCTTTCCCCCTCATGAAGACATTCTTTTCACACTTTCGTGTCATCGTCTTGCTGTAATGCCTCTATATTCCCTTTGTTGTTAATGCACCTCCTTCTTTTATTTCTGGCCTAAAATCTAAACTTAAATTGTAGAGCTGTTATTAACTGAGAGCTCCTGTAGTCAAATAAAGAACAAAGTGATTGATTAAAACTGATGACCTGACCATTTTTGTTCATACCATTAATGGGTGATTAATTGTGTAAGGCGTAACCTTTAATAAGACTTCATTTAAAAAGCCCATCTTTAAAAACAAGATTTATTTACATTATTGAACTTTTATTTAACTGAGAAAAGTTCTCCAGGGTTTTTTATTGATTAACCTAATGTATTTTGTAAAAATCAACAAATTTAGAGCTTGGAACACACTCTAAAAAAGTTGTGACAAAGACATGCTTAGGAGACAGATCTGGACTGCTGGCAGCCCAGTCGAGCACACACACTGGTTTTTCTGAAATATGCATAGACCTTCTGCGAAAAAAGCCACCTTGATGGACTTCACTTGAACTTCACACCCATGCCATGGGCTCTGATGCCCCACCATTACCACCCAGATGTTGCACCTTTCAATGATAACAGTCTGGTTTGTCCATTTTATCTTTGGCACAAAGAGCTTGAAGTCCATTTTACCCATCATCAAGCTGAAAACTAAACTCATCTGACCACAGCACACATTTCCACTGTCCTTTGGTCCATCTGAGCAGGTCCAGAGAGCTCAATGGCCTTTCTTTACAGGACTGAAGTTTGGCTTTCCCTTTGTGTAAAAGACAAGTGGCGGTGGCGGTTTTCCAAAGTCTAGAGCCCATGTGGCGATATTTATCACAGTAGCATGACGGTTTCTTGTGCAGGGCTTGAAGTTTTCAGGCATAATTTGAATATTCTATAAGCTTTTCATTCTTACTTTACTCTGTCCCAACTTTTTTTAGAGTATCGCAGGATCATGGGCACCCAAGGCTTACTGACGCATGTGGGGAGTGAAGGCTATTTCGTCGGGTCTGATCCCACAGAAGAGCTAGTGTGGTTTAAAAAGTGATGCTGACTCTGATAGAAAGGGGTCAGAACACACAGTGCACCACAGTCTGAGCTGCTTCAGCAGCAGGAGGGACTCAATATTAGGCAGGTGGTGTTAATGTTATGGCTGATAATCGAAGGGTCTTGGAGATTTGGATCATCATTTATTTATTCGTGTCTCTGTTCTCGGTCTGAAGATTAATGTGCTCTCACAGAGAAGACAGAATTAGCCAGCAGAGAAAGGAGAGAACGACGAGGATTTTTCATTATTGTGCTTTATTCATAAGCAGGCGAGCTTTGCGAGGCCAGGAAAAGTCTGGAAAAGGAAGCATCTACTATGAAGAAGATATAAAAACTACATTTGGCTCAAATAGAAGATATACAAATACTATACAATAGCTTGTGAAGATGGTATGGATTATGGTATTTGCTCTCCAGCCACTTTGTTAGATGAGCATTGTAGGCCCATGCTACTGATGTACCAATGCCATCTATTGGTTGAAGCACAATTAGTCATCCTGTAGCTCTCCACCAGAAGACGGTTTCTGATCCAAGAGCTGCTCTTGGGGGTCGGCTACTATTAACACAGCAACTACAATGACATAATAACCCCAGAGACCCCCCAAAATGGTCACGCCACCCATGGAAAGGGTTGAATTTGGTAGAGGGCAGATGGACTACAGTCTTTCACTCCATACAGTGGTCCTACAACGTAGGTGGAACTCATGCAATGACCAGTGAGTGGAAGCACAAGGCAGCTGTTTCTAATAAAGTGGCCAGCGAGCGTACAATGACTTTACTCGAACCATTATCCGCACTTCATCCCCTTGGAACCATAAGGTTCTATCTGTATTACGACTGGTTTTCAGCTTCAAAGCATCCCATACAGCAAAACCGATGAACATTTTATAAAATTGCATAGAACTTAAAAATAAGCACCCCTGATACCGTGACAACAATCTGTCCTAGAATAAGAATATGTGAATAATTCCAGACCGAACCTTATCATTCCAAAGGGACAAGTCGGATCACAATGAATGCTTTCAGAATTAGTTTAAATAATTGTATACACTGAGCCTTTAGTGGTAAACCCCCCCCCCACCCCCACCTCTGGCTTATTGGTCCTACTGAATAATTCGAGAGGAATTTCTCCTTCGAAATTCTTGACACAAGTCACCCACAGCGGCGTGGGAAAATGTGTGAAATGTTGCGTTCCAGAGAAACACACCAAGTCAGAAGTGCTCACAGTGGTGGAGATAGGAACCAGACGTCCAAATTGTTCAACGACTTTGAACCTCCTTGTCTGAGATTTGCAGATTTTTTCACATACATATACGTATATGAATGTAACAAGATCTTAAGATCCATGAAAATGTTCGTCTTTATCTTTAAATTGTCTTATTTTGAACTATTATTATATCAAAGGCAAAACTCTTCAGTCACAGGGCCCTCTTCTTGAACCCTTAGGCCACAGCTGCCCCCCTAATATATGAGGGAGTGGGCATTGGCGGCCTAATGGTTAGGACCTTTCCCTAGATCGTAGGTTCAAATCCTGACCCAGGTGCCACTGAGGTTCCCTTGACCAAGGTTCTGATCACCACCACTGTTTCCAGTGACTTGCTTTACATTTTAAGACATTTTGCAGACATTCTTTGAAAATCTGGCTGAATTCCCCTTTAAACCCAAGGCTTTTATAAACTTACATTATGAATGATGACAAATACTAAGAATTTCGTCCGGTTTTCTCGGTTGCAGTGTAGCGCTGGACCAACACAGATCCAAATGGAGAACCTGCATTAACAGTAAATCTGGGGCTAATGCTCAAGGCTTGGTGAAAACCAGATCCCTCCTGTTCTTCTGTTCTTTATGGTCTTGAATGCATATTACTTGGGCTCAAGAACTGATATGTTTGCAATGTAGTTTCATATTTAGAAGAAAGAAGTGCTACGGGGCAACACAATAGAAGGCTTAAAGGATAAACTAAAAGGCATGAATAATATATATCTTAAGAATCGGAGCACTGGAAAACATACAGAACAGGCTTGTAATGAGTGAATTCTGGGAAAGCCCAGTAGCAGCTGATGTGTTGCGTTGGGTATTATTGCTATATTTAACTAGAATGACCAGCATGAGCTGATAGTGTATTTTATCAGAGAACTGGTGAACTCAAGTGCAAATACGCAGTATTTCTGTTGTTCTGGTAGAGTGGAGACTTTCAGGCCATGCTACAAGGAAGCAGTAAAGGTTCTGAGAGTTTGGTGGCCATGCAGAATGTCGTGGCTGTCAGAGAAAAACCTCGAAAAGGTAATCTTACAGGAGAAGCAAAACTGTAACAGAACAAGACCCACGCACAAAGGAGAACGAGCCCACCTGAGGCCACCAAGCCGGAAGGGAATGTGCTACGAACTAGACGAGTTAAGAGGCCCTGCACCGAAAAGAGGTGGAGCTACAACCAGTGGAGCGTCGCCATTAGCCCCAGCCGGGGCAGCTGCAAGTTTAGGGCTCTCAGCTGCCCCCTGCTGGCTTGGCCCAGGCGCTGCACCTTACATTATGTCTTAACAAGTAATTTGGGACCATTAGACATCACAAAAAATCCACACAATGGAAATGTATTGCAGAAATAAGCAACAAATGACAAAAATGGAGATACAAGGTTTTGTTCTGACAGCGACAGTATGCTTTTAATATAGCTAACCCACCCGTAACAGTTAAGGAGCGGTCATTAGTACGTGTGACTAAGTCTGAAAGGCGGTACCAGTATTGGCCTTGACACTGTTGGCCTAGGCCTTGTCATTATCCTCTGCTGGCTGAGTCATCAGTGCTGGAGAGGGGCTTGAATGTCGTTGACGACGCATGAATGGGAACACGCTGAAAGCACACGTGCAAACACACAGTGAGAGAGACGCCTCCACAGTAGTAGCGACACTTTTCAGTTTGTGTTTTGCGTTCCTGTACCTTTTCTTCGTCTCCTGCGGCACCACGGCTTTGGATAACAGGTTCTTGTACAGGTCAGACTTCAGGTAACGAGGGTATGAGTCCTGCACATGGAAGATCAGATAACTGGACGTGTTAACCCAGCTTTGGTCACAATGAGTGTGACTCACAACTCACAACGTTGTATTGCACGATGCAGAATAATCAGCCACAACATTAAAACCACTGACAGGTGAAGTGAGTCACATTATCTCATTACAGTGGCACCTGTCAGGGGGGTGTGATTAGCTGCCCTGCTTTGTGGGTGGGTGTACACAGATCAGCCATAACATTAAGACCACCTGCCTAATAGTGAGTAGGTCCCTCATGCTGCTGAAACAGCTCTGACTATGGTGCACTGACCCCTTTCTATCAGAGTCAGCTTCACTTTTTACACCACAGTAGCTCTTCTGGGGGATCAGACCAGACAAGCTAGCCCGCTAGTGTGCATCAGTGAGCCTTGGGTGCCCATGACCCTGTTGTTCTTCTTGGGTCACTTTTAGTAGGTACTAACTACTGCACACCAGGAACACGCTGCAGTTCTGGCGATGTTTTGACTCAGTCGTCTGGAACGTCACAAAAAGGCCCTTGTCAATGTGGCTCAGATCCTTACGCTGGCCTATTTGTCCTGCTTCCAGCACATCAACTTCAAGAACTGACTGTTCACTTGCTGCCTTATATATCCCACCCCCCTGACAGGTGCCATTGTAATGAAATAACTGGGTAGTCAATGTTGTAGTCAATGGTATAGAGAAAAATACCACAAGTTCTAGCCATGGTAATGGACAGTAGTGATCCAGATCAGGCCGAAACGCTTTAGTGGTCCTTTAACTTTTGTACCTTCTTCATGAGAAAGTAAATGTGCATCTGTGCATCATCCAAGACAAAGCGATGAGGAAGCTTGATTCCCTCTAAGGTTTTCTCCATCGTCTTGCTGTCAATGTTCACCCAGCGACTCGCACCAGGCGAAAGGAACTGCCTGAAAGAAAGCAGCCACATTCAAACAACTTGATCCCAGACTAACTTACTAGGGGAGTCAAGTCGTTTATAAAATCATACCAATCTCCCATACGGAAATAAAATATGATACAGTACATTGTTGAAATACACTGAAAAATAAATATTGTGCAATATATTCACATACATATTTCCAACAATATATCAATGTTAATACATTGATTATTTTTTTTAATGTTTGTTTTATTACAATTATTTTAAATTATTTATTTAAATTACCTTCACATATTTTAAAATATATACATTTTGAATATAATTTACAGTATATACAGTATATAACACTTGGTATACCTATAATATATATGACATGTTAAATCATATATTATATATATATATATATATATATATATATAGTTT
>JBBPDA010109852.1:0-10019 GCA_037974385.1 Arnoldichthys spilopterus
GTGCCCGGGCCAGGACTCGAACCTGAGACCTTCAGGTCTCAAAGGCAGTGTCCTAACCACTAGGCCTCCACTGCCCAAAAATGTGGAGTCAGACAGATTGTGTACAAACTGAAAGCTTCTGATACTGAATAATTTTCTTTAAACATTTAGTATATTATTCATTTTACGGTTTAAATATAAAATATGTATATTATAATACGATAGTATACTATTTATAATAAAGTATAATATGTTTCTCTTTGTTCAAATGGATTCTCTTCATTTACTAGGACTTGTGTAAAAACTGGGCGATGTTTTAAGTCACATTAATGCAGAAATATATAACATTGTAATATTTTCACAAACTTTCAAGTGCGATTGTAAGGTTTGTGGCGCTTGTTGTTTTCTGCCTTTCTTCGACTTAATTTAGATAAGCAGCAAAATCTGCTACACACATCGGATTTGATCGAGCCTGAACTGTGGACAAACGCTCCCCTAAGCAGATCTTTTTAAATTGAATTCCAATTAAATTTCACAGACAGGCTCCAGCAAGGCTGTTTTTGCGAACGATCGCACGCTGGCTCCATGTGCACACACATATATACACACACACAAATGTTCAATAAAGAGATGTGTGATTTGAGGATTTTTATCTGCTGTAGAGAGGTAGCCTTAATGGCGTGGTTTGTGTACTGGTATAGCCCAGGTTCTCGTTAAAGAAAATGGGAAGGACAATTTACTGAGTGCCCCATTCTACCAGTGCTTTAAAGCAGCCGTTTCGTAGCAATGGCTTAATGTAGTCTTATGGATGAACCTAGAGTTCAGCACTAGCACTAGCATGAAGATAGGGCATGTCTTTAAAATCAGTCAGCCAATCAATCAATCCAGTTATTACCTGATTTATTTATTACTCTTCATACAAGCACAGTGTAAAATTAGGTGATTTACATAATAAAAACATAAATAACACCCCTGTCACTCCGCGATGGAAGGTAAACAAATATAAACAAACAACAAAACAATAAATAAACAAATTCAAATAAAATTAAAATTACATTTACAAAATTAAAATTAAATTAAATTAAATTAAATTAAATTAAATTAAATTAAATTAAAATTGTGGGCAGTGGTGGCCTAGTGGTTAGGACCTGGGCAGTACTGAGGTACCCTTGAGCAAGGTACCGTCCCACTACACTGTTCTCCGGGCGCTGTTGATAGCTGCCCGCTGCTCCACGTGTGCACGTGTGATGGGTTAAATGCAGAGGTTGCATTTGGTTGTGGTGCTTGAGTGTGTTCACAATGACAAATAGTCACTTTCACTTAAACTGGATAAAAATAGATGCCTTATTTCACTGATTCTTTGGTAGACTGCTCTGCGCAATGCTTGGCATGCAGTCCATAATTATGTTCCTTCCCACAGTGCCACACAAGCTATATTATTAAATCTTCCCCCTTAAGTCATCCTAACCTTTCTCACTTGGGTCCCAGTAATGTTACCAGAGGGGGTTTTAAGTTGCCTTGGCAACCAACCTAGGACCAGAGGCATTGGGCCAAGGTTTTTATTTTTTTTGTGTGTGTGTGAAGTAATTACAAAGAAGGTGACATTTGCTAACAATGCCTCATGCGGAAGATCTCCGACTTACAAGATCTGAAACCTTGATGGCAGGATGCTCTACAGTCTCACTAGGGGGCGCTTTAGGGCTGCGTGGCACAGCGGCATGGCACAAGGGGACGAAGAAATCTTTTTCCACCTTTCATGACTCCTCCCCACCTCCATTTGTATGCGGCTGCCATGGCAACTGTTAATACGGCATCCTGTACATGTACGGATGTGGCTTCCTAATATGGTAAGGGGCATTCATGCACACAGAAGGAAATAGGGTCCAGAAGCAGAGGTCTTTTTCTGGGGGTGGGGGTTTTAAACCCTTGAAAATAAAAAATGAAACAAAGAAATATTTGAGATAAGGGGAACTGGGAGTTGGTGGAAAATCAATGCTCAGAAAAACACTAAAACCTTTCTTTACACTCCACACATTCTCCATGCCATGTCTTTGAACCCTCTCCAAGCTCTTGAAAGCAAATCTGCCAGGTTTTCCTTAGGGAAAATCCATTCTGAGGTGGCCTAGTGATTGACAGACACTTGCTGGGAGATATCTGACCACTTCATTGCTTCTACAGTCCTGTCTTTTTCTGTTACTGCCTTCAGTATTCTTTGCTTGGCTGTATGCCCCCTTCTTTACCTCCTCGGCTGTCCCCCTGCTGCTCTTTTCCAAGAAGAACTGCTCAAGAATACTCATAGTCCAACTGCTTTTGTCTTGTACATCCATGGTCATTGAAAGGCTTAAGGTTCAGTATGGGGGTGGGCAACTCTGGTCCTGGAAGGCTGGTGTACAGCAGGTGTACAGAGTGGAACCATGTGTGTTTGAACAGGCAAATGACCAAACTGTACTGGGCACCAGCCCTTCCAGGATTGCAGTTGCCTACCCATTTTAGGGTACACACACACACACACATATATATATATATATATATATATATTCCGCAAAATCTGATATTATCTGATATTATCAAACGCATATTTCACAGTTAATTTGGAATTTTTTTAACCTGACTTTTAAGCAAAGTATAGTTTGCAAAATATGAAACCATACACTAAGACTTCCCAACGTTAATAAACAGAAACCAATTAACCAAACAAGACAAAATTACTATACAGAAAAAACTTTTATATTAATTTTTGTCATTTATAGAATGATTTACATTCATTTTTTCTCAAATTCTGGTTTGATTAATAGAATAATGAATAATTAGTCAGTTTCCATTTTTTCACGTTAGTTTATTTGCAATTTTTAATGCCTGCTCCTCAGACTCTCAACATGAGAAACAAGGAGGATGTGCGTATGGTGGGGTGTGGTGGTCTGTATTAAAAATGTGCCCATCCCTAATGTTAGTATACAAAATGACCCAAAATGGGCTGCTGTCCCTGCATCATGGATCAGCTGTAGGCCAAATGTAAGTTGTTATTTTAAATATATATATTTTTAAAATTATTTACTTATATTGACCATACGTTGCCTCAGCCCAGTGGTAAAATGCCTTGTATTTCAGAATACCAGTCCACCTTAGTCACTTTATTGTTACTATTATTACCTGCAGTATTATCATTAATACTAAGAATCTGTACATCTGCTTATGCACATACTGCACCTTCACTTTACAATCATTTGTGAATGTCAAGTATTCAATATTTATATAATGTAATGATTAAGGTCTTATAGTTTTATAGCTTATAGTTATATAGTTTTCTATATATTTTGTACAGTACAGTTGTTTGTATTTTGTGTATTTTTCTATTTCACTTTTTCTATTTTTTCTGTATAGTACAGTTATTTTTATTTTTTTTATCTATCTATCGGTCACCTCAATCTGGTAGAAAATTGAATACAACAAAATACAGAGCCAGGATTTAAGCCAGCTGATGTTTGACAGCCATTCAAATGACACTCACTCTCTTCTGTCATTTTGTGTACTGGCAAGTTAAGCTAATCACTAAGATATGCAACAATGTTAGTTTGGCTAGTTTATCTACAATACAGCAGATTGTATGTTCAAGTTATAAGCATTCTAATTGCTAGTATCTAATTGCTAATTGCTAGTGAGCCCTACTCATATCTAACGATGCTGTCTGTAGTAGGGAAGTAAGGGGCAGCTTAAATTAAGGAGCTACTCTCCCACTTGCTAAAAGAAGGGACATTGTGAAGTGAAAATTTGTCATTGTGAACACACGAAATGTGACCTCTGCATTTAACCCATCACACGTGTACATGTGGAGCAGCGTAGTGGGACGGTACCTCAGTAGTGCCCGGGCCGGTACTCGAACCTGCAACCTTCAGGTCCCAAAGGCAGTGTCTTAACCACTAGGCCACCGCTGCCCGTCTTCATTCTTGATGCAGAGCTTGCATACATCTTGCCCCCAGATAATGAACTTATGTATTCACAAGTCAAACCTAATAACTTACCTTATTATATATTTCTTAGTGCTGCTTAAGATTTTTTTTAATTGGATTTGCACCTACTGTTTATTTTTAGTGGTATTACTGCAAATATCTCTACCACATTTTCCAATTAAAAAGGTTCATTTAATTGTACATTTTTTAAAAAATCTCGTCTCATCTTCATTGTGTAAAAACGTTCGCTGATGAAAATGTTTCATAACAGTTGTTCACCTGAAATACATGTGCTAAAGGAGTAATTTGGAGTTATGCCCACAGAAGAACCACTTTAGGTTCCTTAAAGAACCTTTGAATAGAGGGACGGTCATTTGCTGTAAAGGTAACTTGAAAGTTTCTCCTAAAAACCATTGATTTTAAAGATGATAATGTATGCCATGGCAATTAGGTCTGATAACACTGCTTACATGCTTTCTGCACATGTGCTTTCCCAGCTGACTGCACAATTTGGCTTGTGCACATAACTGAGAGTTGACACCCAACCCCTGGAGTCAAGGTGCATAGGGGGGCTTCAGGTTCTTAATGTGGCATAAATGACATAAAACTCATTTGAACAGCATCACTGAAACTGGGGGCCAGCTAAAATGTGGGCCAGACTCCTACTTTACAGACCTTATCATGACGGGGCACCTTGCCCTTATGCAGCGAGGTACCAGCTGTCTGTGCAAGTTTGTTTTGAATGGTTACGTCTGTAGGGCTCCTGTTTGCAGCTCCAGCACTCCCACGCTTCCATATGGGGCCTATTGCACAAGGCCCCACAAATGCAACACCATTTTGGTGTTAGTATATACTAAAGGTGGGGAGTTGAGGGTGGTCACAGAGATATGTACTGGTGGTCTTACTGAACTACTGAACTGAACTGAACTCATTTGGGAAAGCCCAGATCATACTAAACCCCTTTCCCAAAAAAGTTGGGACATTTTCCTAAATACAATAAAAACCAAAATCTGTGATATTTTAATTCAAGTTAACCTTTATTTAACTGACAAATGTACGAAGAAAAGATTTTCAGTGGTTACTGATCAACTTAGTTGCATTTTGATAACATAAACAATTGTGGAAGTTCATGCTGCATCATTTTGGAACTGAGGAGACTAACCGTAGTAGTTTTGCATTTGGAGATTTTGTCAATTTTAGCTTGATGTAAGACTACTCAGCAGTTCATGGTTGCAATTGTCTGATTCTATTCTATCCTTGATGCCAACATATGTCTCTCTAACATCCCAATACACTCCTCAGAGTCAATGTTACCTTCACATTCCTGCAACTCATCCATTCCGTGGGCACTGATGTACCCCCATAATTTCACAGATGCTGCCTTCTGCAGTCTTTACTGATAACAGTCTTGATAGTCACCTCATCTGACCACAACACATGGTTCCCTTGGTCATTTTGAGATAAGCTTGGGCCCAAAGAACTCACTAGTGTTTCTGCATAGAGTTGATGTATGGCTTCCTGTTTGTGTAATATAGTTTCAAGTTTAATTTATTGATGCATTAGTGTTTTAAGTGACAATGTTTTTTTTAAAGTCCTCCTGAGTCCAGGTGGTTATATTTGTCACAGTAGCACAACGGATTCTTAGGCCGTGCTGATTGTGGACTTAAAGCTTATGCACATTCAGCAGTGGTTTCAGACATTGCCCTTTATGCACTGGGATGTCTCAGAATTCTCTGAATCTTTTTAAAATATTATGTACTGTAGATAAATTCTCTACATTCTCTGCAGTTTTGTGCTGAGAAATGTTCCTTTTGAACTAATAATTCTCTCATGAATCCTTGCTTTTTGGTAGGGCCAAACATTTCCCTCGGGATCAATAAAGTATCTACCTATCTATCTATCTTGCTTGCTTGCAAAGTCAACCTTTGCTAAATGCTACTTTTATACACAATTTTAATACCTCACTTATTACCAGCTAGCCTGCTTAATGTAAAACAACAGAACATCTTTTTTTTTAGCACTTTTGTCAGTTAAATGAAGGTTTATGTAAATTAGCATATCACAGATTTTTGTTTTTATTGCATTTTGGAAAATGTCCCAACTTTTCCTGAAAAGGGGTTTGTACTACTTTAAAAAGTGATCCGCCATAACATTAAAACCACCTGCCTAATTTTGAGTAGTTCATCCTCATGCTGCTGAAACAGCTCTAACTGCAGTGCACTGTGTGTTCTAATCCCTTTCTATCAGTGAAGTGAAAGTGACTCTTTGTCATTGTGAACACACTCAAGCACCACAACAAAATGTGACCTCTGCATTTAACCCATCACATGGGGAGCAGTGGGCAGCTATCGACAGCGCCCAGGGAGCAGTGTAACGGGACGGCACCTTGCTCAAGGGAACCTCAGCAATGCCTGGGCCAGGACTTGAACCTGTGACCTTCAGGTCCCAAGGGCACCGTCTTAACAACTAGGCCACTACTGCCCGCAGAGCCAGCATTCACTTTTTAAACCACAGTCGTTCTTCTGAGGATTGGACCAAATGGGCTAGCCTTCACTTCCTGATGTGCATTATTGAACCCTGTTGCCAGTTCACTGGTTGCACTTCCTGGAAGCACTTTTGATATGTTCTAATCACTGCATACTAAAAACTCCCCACAAGAGCTGCTGTGTTGGAGATGCTCTAACTCTAGATGTTTAGCCATTATAGTTTAGCCCTCAGATCCTTATACTCACCCATTTTTCCTGCTTCTATCACATGAAATTCAATAACTGATTGTTCACTTGATCTCACCCCTTGGTAGGTCCCTCTGTAATAAGATAACAATATAATCAATGTCATTCACTTCCGCTGTCACTGTTTTTGAAGTACTGGCAGATGTACTGAATGGTGTCACGTTCTGAGTATCAAATGAAAGTTGAGGTTTGATGGTCTGTCTGTTGGAGTTAGCCATAACTCTACTACTGGATAGTAATATGAAGAAGGGCAGGCACTGCTTTTTACATAGTCGACTGTGGTTGTGGTGTCTAGCGGATGCTCTCCTACTGACCCAAATGTTTTAATTAGCTCTGTGTGAGGCACTAAAGCACCATTTTTCTGCACTATCATGGATTCCAACAAACAAATCTATATCAATCCAGCATGCGCAGCACCGGGTGGACGTAGACCTGCTAGGAGTGTATTAAGATGAGCTTTTTCATGTCTCACAGAATTAATTCAGACTTTTTTCTCCCTCTAGGGGAATGAATAGTGCAAGAGGCCTGATTTAATTTGGATGCAATTGTAATATATATTCAGCAAGCTGACCTGATGGAGAGCTTTGGACTGGCTGTGCTGTCTAATTCATTCCTTCATCCCGACTGCATTAGTCGACAGTTATTAGTGTTTGAATGTTGTTTTTTCATTAAACACAATGCTATGTTTTTCAGTAGGAGATGCAGTAAAGTACTAAACTAATAAATCAATGACTAGTTGACTAATAAATCTGCTAGAGGGAGCTGTGGGCATTCAACTAGCTGAAGGCAGCCTCCGAAGTACAGCAGTGAAACGAAGCAGAAATGTACGGGAAGGACGGAGGGAAGCCATTTCCAAACGGAAGAATGGTGTGGCCCAATGTAAAATGAGGAAAAATCGTCTGTGGCTCGTCTAACATGATCAAAACACAATGTAACTGTAAATGGCTGAGAAATAAGATACAGTCCAGATCAAAAAAAGGTCAGATAAATAAACGTAATTCATATATAGCTTTATTATAGTTTGTCATTTCAAACTGAATTCCAAAGCTGAATATGAAAAACTTAATTTGTTTTACATGCCCCGCAGCGACCCACCTGCAGTACATTCAGGACCCGAGTGGTACAACTTTTAAATGCTGACCCTATCCTTGGGATCTTGTGAGCATGCCCCCTAGAGGTGTCACAGCCATCAATATGGATGATGGCCCTCCCTCTCCCCCATCACTTGTCACAATGCCCGCCAGCATGAGCATCTGTTAGCTGACATAGCAGAACTGGCAGTCAGCGCTTTCCTCTATTCCATGGCATTGGCAGAAATTCGGAAAAGATGCAGTTGCTAATGCTAATGCCACATCTTCAGGCATCCGGGGAGAGTTAGCCAATCTTAGAACTGCTATATCAGAGTCAGATACAGATATTTCTGCTACTGACAACACACCAGTTGGGCTTAAGCTGCATTTCCCCCCCAGGGATGATAGTATCAGAGAAGCAGAGCTGTTTTTCACTGAAATGATGTGAACCGTTCAAATCACTGGAGCAGAGTAAAGCAAAGGAGCTGCAGACACTTCTTGGAGGTCGAGCATACTGAGTTCATTAAAAAAGGATTTAGAAACTGGAAATAGTTTAGGGAGTTAGGGTACAGAGGAGACATCCAGCTCTTGTGGAGGAGACAGCTGCCCTCCAGATATTCTTGGCTCTGTTTAGGGTAACGGTTATACTTCCAAGGGAAGCATGCACTGATGAACGATGTTCTGGTAATACTTGACTGAAGGGCAGTATTCATAAGGTCTACATGACACCTACATAAGCACTTCATAACAACTGACATAAACCTCCATAAACATTTATAATGACTTAATCCTAAAAGGCTGCTTTAGTCAGCTTCGAGGTCATTTTACCTTAGTCAGCATTATGACGCTTGTTGGAATAAGCTGTTATAAATGCAGGTCAGGGCCTCTGCTGAGTATTCTTGCATCACATGCTGTGCATAGGACTATACTGAAGAATGCATGCTCAGAAAACCCACAGGCACTTCAAGCACACAGGGGACACACAACACAGGTGGCAAGGAAACCAAGCCACCACCACTTAGAGGACATCTCTACCTGCCAGTAACTGTGATGTCTCTCTTCCAGATGCCTTGAATCAATTAGATGGACGGTTCGAGGTAAGTAACAACATGGCTGTGAAGAAGACTACTCTGAAAGGCTGCCAGACCAGACAACATACCTTACTGAATGCTCATGGAATGTGCTGAGTTGTTCTCACAGACATCTTCAGTGTCTCCCTGAGCACTACTGTTGACCCAAATTGCCTCAATAAACCATTATCCCTGTGCCCAAGAAGTCTTTCCTCAACTCAACACCTTGGCACTCACACATATTATTATGAAGTTCTTTGAGAGGCTCATCATAAGTCCTCGTTGTGTGCAGTGGTGGCCTAGCGGTTAAGACATTGCCCTTGGGACCTAAAAGTCCCGGCCCAGGTACCACTGAGGTACCCTTGAGCAAGGTACCGTCCCACTACACTACACGGTGCTGTTGATAGCTTCCTGCTGCTCCATGTGTGCACGGGTGATGGTTTAAATGCAGAGGTCACATTTTGTTGTGGAGCTTGAGTGTGTTCACTTTACTTTCACTTCACTTTATAACCCAGCTGCCTTCTCACAATAGCGCTTGCAGGCTGAGTATCGTCTCAACCATTCAACGGGTTATGCCATTACCCATCTAGATACTTCACAGCATAATTTCTGAGCACCTGATAGCAAAGCTAAGATTACCTCAAACAACTGTATCCTGGATAGAGGGCCTCAGTTAGTCAGGACTGTGATCTCTAGCATGGAAGAGCAAGAAGCCCCCCAGGGCTGTGTGCTCAGTCCAGTGTTGTTCATGCTCATGATGACTGTGCAAACAAGCATTAATTATTTGAATGTGCAGCTTTTTATTTAAAGCATTATCAGTGTTATCATGAATGTTATGAATAAATAGATAAATAAATATGTACAAATAATGTACAGTTTTTGTTTTCCTTAAGTCCCTCAGAAGTTAACTCACAAAACTTTACAAACCTTGCAAAGACACAGTATATATTCCTGTAATATGTAGGTCTACTGTTTTTGTAAAATTTGTAAAGTTTTGTGACTTTTCTAGTTCTGTTTTTGTTATTTACATTTCTTTGCATTTATTTTAAACAATAATGTTTATGCTGATAATGGAAATATAGTACTTTGTTTTATTTTATTGAGAAAATTGTACTTTTGCATATTTTCAACACATTTATGGGTTTTTGCCTTTTTTGTATTGCTATATATATATATATACATGATGCCATGTGCTGATTTGTTAATATATGATTTTTTTGA
>JBBPDA010109853.1:0-10019 GCA_037974385.1 Arnoldichthys spilopterus
TAGATAGATAGATAGATAGATAGATAGATAGATAGATAGATAGATAGATAGATAGATAGATGGATGGATGGATAGACAGATTGATTGATTCAGAAGGAGATGAAGTTATCCCATAGTTTCTTACGACACACAAAATAAATTAAAATATAATTAAATAAAATTGTATAGAAATTATACTTTATAAAGAGACTGTCTTCACAAAAGCATGGGATAATAAAGACTTGAACTGCAAGGTACTGTACATATGGAGAATGCTAATGTGGTAAATAAGTAATTTCACAGTGCAAAGGAATGCAAAGGAATGTTCAATGAACAATAATTTCACAGTGCAAAAGAGTGTGCAGTGACATCAGGTAACAATTTCACAGTGCACAGGACTGTACAATGACAGTAAATAAAGTGGTTTGGTGGCTTAGTGAGCGGCGCTGATATGGCCAATGAAGCTATTCCAGTTTCTTTTCATTCTTTTTGAGATAATGAAATCATTTTTGCTGTACTGGCTTTCATTAACTCTTCTTTTTTGTGCTTCTATAGAGGAAGGCTGTTTTACGTACTATCCTTGAAAGCTCCCAATTAGCTTGCTGTTGGTGGTCATTTTAGCATGCAGTATGTTTTCAAAAAATATCCAGGAGCATTTTACTTTCCAGTTCACATTGCAATTGCAATAGTGTTTAACATAAAAAACAGCCACTTGTGACTTCTGAGTGGTGTGACCATTTAAGGGTTGGCCCAGTTATCACAAGCTTGTTAATTTGATTTGTGGTTAAGTTTTTTCACTGACCAACTTAAATGAATTTTGTAAAAAGTAAAAAAAAAAAAAAGAATTTCATGCTTGCAACACACTCAAAAAGTGGGACAGTAGAATGTTTACTACTGTGTTACAACACCTCTCCTTGGAATAACACTTTAACACATCATGCATGTTCACTGTTTTTCAGTTCATTGAGATAAGCCCAGAGAACTCTGCTGTGTTCTGCATAAACCTGAGCCATGGCTTTTTCTTTGGGTAATAGAGTGTCAGGTTGCATTACTTCATGCAACTGTTTTAAGTGACAACGGTTTTCTGAAACACTCTCAAGTCCATGTTGGCTTTATTTGTCACTGTAGAATGAAGATTTCCCATGCAGTGCCTTCTGAGGGCTCAAAAGTCACACATTCAACAGGACCTAAATATTTATTTCATTTTATTTTCAATATTTTCACAGTATTATGGACTATAGAAGGCAAATTTACAAGATTAAATTATTTTGGTAATCTTGTGCTGATAAATGTTCCTTTTGAACTGACTGACCTTTTTTTTCTACAAGGTAAAAATTAGTGAGCCATGACCCCTTTTCTGCTTGGAAAGGCTGAACCTTTAGTGGATTATCCTTTTATACCCAGTCAAGACATTCTTATCTGTTACCAGTTCACCTGTTTATTAGGGAATGTTTCAAAACAGTGTAGCCTGATTATTCTATAAAAAAAAATAAAAATTAAATTGCAGATTTTTCAAGGGCCCTATACTCAGTTGAGGCCTTGTTAAGTCAGTCCCACTTTTCACCCCATTTTGTGGAGCAGATATTGTTAATCTTGCAGCCTCTATTCTTGGAAGTTCATCCCCTGAAGATTGACTTTTTTATAGTTTATTGTTAACATGCATCATTTGAAGCATTTGTTAAAGACAGAACCATAAATGCATAAATGTATTGGATGTGATTGTATTGTGCCTGCCATAACTTATAACATATTTACATATAAAACAGAAAGCTTTTGCTTCCCTCAAAGAGTCTAAATATGCATAATTTAGTCAAGCAGTAATAAAGTGGTGAGTAGTAATCATCATACAATAATGAATGGCTGTTGACTGTTGAGTGCCTCAGTGCTTTTTACATACTGATTTACAACACTTTGCCCAGTATTGGTCATTGCCAGGCAGATTTAGTGGGCATTGTGAGAAAATGCCAGTCATCTGAGAGCCAGTCTCGTGTTTGGCAAACAATAGATGAGCATATGATGTGGTGTGTGTGTGTGTGTGTGTGTGTGTGTGTGTGTGTGTGTGTGTGTGTGTGTGTGTGTGTGTGTGTGTGTGTGTGCGAGAAAGAGAAAAAGTGTGTGTGTTTGCCTGTAATTCTATTCAGATATGTTAATGTCGCAAAAGGCATGAATGCAAATGAAGGAACTCGACGTAGGTGTTGATCTGATCCAGCGTTCACAGCAACATTCAAACAACTTTCAAGCACTTGTGTGGTAGAAAAGCCACTTCAGGTGAAGAAATGTTTGACTCAGTCTCACATTCTTCCCAGCTATATGAGTACATGGATTTTAGCAGAGTAACAGTGCCATGGCACAACCTATAAACCTTTTGGAAGTGAAAATGAGAAAGGTTTACTGCTGTACACAGTTGTGGTCAGTGGAAAACTATACTTAATGTTTAATTGGTTAGTTATTAGACCCAATTGCACAAACTTTAAATCAAAGAGAAATTAAAGAATATATAAACAGTGAGTTGTGTAAAAAAATATTGAAGTTAGTATACTGATGTAATAATGAAGATACTGCTTATAGTCTTCATGCTATTGCATGTCAAACAAAGTAAAGCTGTTTAAAAGAAAATAACAGATTAGGTCAGTTAGGATTATCAGCAACTGTGTTATCCCGTCAGTCAATTGGGACCATTTGCATGTTTACATCTCCTATGAGCATAATACAAATGCAGCTGTGCAATTTTGCTAAAATAGCAATGACAGAGCCTTTGAAGAATACATTGTTTTTGGAGCAAAACCTTTTTTGACAGGAATTTTTTTTGACAAATGCTGTTTACCCTGTATAAAAAGTTCATGATAAGTGAACCATCTGTAATGGTGCAGAACAAATAACATCATTTTTTGATTTTCCTTCTCTTGTAAAGCTGTTTTTTGAGAGGGGGTATTGTTCTGACTGTGACTATATGTACCAATGAGACATTAAAACTTTCACATGAAATCAGGACTTTTTAACATTTTACAGACTCAAAAAAGACATAAATTGGTCACATTCCAATCACTGGTGGAATGGGTTAAAGACAACTAAGAGCAACCAAGAGCAAAGGCAGAATGATAAGATTTAGGCAGTTATTAATGATTCACTGCTCCACGTCTGAGTCTTCAGGGAGGTGAGACAAAAGTCTACCACTATTTGATTTGATCAGAATATACAAAGGGTGCTGAGACTAAATGGGTCGTTCCCTTTCTGGGAACATGTAGAAGGAGATAAGATTTACAATGATCAACTGTAGATCACAGTAGGAAAACGAACACAATGATTCAATCATTTTCCTTCAGCTTCCACATTTGCAATATTGCCTGACTCCGATTCCTGTGCTCTCCTACTGTTTATGTCCTCACTTCTTTCCTCCGATGACGTGATTCATTTTGCCAGCATTTCTTTCTGCATGTCTGTTTGTGTCTTTAAAAAAACATGAAGGAGCCCTTGCTTGGTACCCAAAATCATCATGCTGACAAGTGTTTACACCCTCATGTCTTAGCAGAAATATGCTTACTACCACGATCACTGACACTGACCATGTTGCACCTTTGAGGGTACATTTACACTGTTGGTACATTGATGAACAAAAATCTATCTGACAGTGTACACATGCACAGGCACAATCAGTTAAACAGTGACCGAGTGAATTCCCTGCTGCAGGGGCAGATCATTTCTTCGCTTTACAGTTTACTCCTCTCTAATAATTATAGATTATACTTATGTGGTTTATTCTTTCTTATACTATTAGGAATGTACTTTTATCATGCTTACATTTTCATTATATTATTGCTTATTTCATGATATTATATATTACTCAATGATGATGAGATGCAATCAAAAGAGAGATGTTTGGTGAGGAAGGACCAGAAACGAGCTAGTCAATGACATGCTTTCAAACAAATGTGAATAGCAATGCCCAAAAACCTTAAAAAGGACTTTATAAATATATATTTAATAATTTACAAATGTGTAACACTAATACAGAGTGCAGAACAGCTATTAGCAGAAACTATAAAGGCTTGTGGGTTAGTCCCGCCCCCTTTGTGGTAAATGTATCCACAACCACACTGAAATAAATACATAAATAAATAACAAAGTAATATAAGTAAATAAACATAAACAAAACAGAAAAGCAAACCAGATTTTTAGAATTAGCTATATAAAACTAAGTAACTGGGCCGCTTTACACATTTGATTATACTCCCATTAGTGCAATTGAAAAATTAATAATCTGTCATCAGTACGTTCTGTTAATTATTGTCTTTTAAAAATGTGCTAAAACAAAGTGGTCATGTTCCAGTCACTGGTGGATTAGGCTGAAGACAACTAAGAGACTCTTCAGGTGCGAGAACAGTCAAAAGCTCAACATTTTAAGGCAGCACTCCAAATCAGAGTCGAAGGTGAAAACAGTATCTAGCTTTCAGTTGCATATATATATATTTTAAATCCTTCAGCAGGTTGGTATTATTTTTGCTTTAAACAATGTTTGTGTTGATAACAAAAGAGACTGAAAAATAAAAATACCCTAATTAAGCTGTAGATTTAAGTATGATTCTCTCTACAATCCAGTGAACATAGAAAGTGCAGAAAGTGAGTCATTTGAACGTTTTGCTTTAGTAATGCCGGGACTGTAATTGTGTGATTTCCGGTTGAGGAGAACCCTGGTGAAAACAGAGCACTACCGCTGTTCGTAGTGTGAGTTAAGAGAGCAGCGCTGTTTAAAGCGAGTCTGCTCAGTGGGGGGCGGTCCGCTATCACGTGTTGGAGCGTAACACACTCTCACATGGAGGAGTCCCAAGCGCATGTGTAACGAGCAAGAGCGAGAGAGAGAGAGAGAGAGAGAGAGAGAGAGAGAGAGTAGCGCTCTACCCTGGAAGATGCTCCGCTATGTTTACGTTGTAGAGCCGTTTGTAGGGCAGAGCGGCAATAGCCTACTTGAGTCTGTATGGGAAAACATGTATTTGTTTGTTTGTTTTAAAATGACTTCATTAGTTTCAGCCTCCTGTTCTCCAACGCGGTAGAGTACAGCGAAAGACCCCCGAGGCAGCGCGGGTACCTCCGGTGAAGCACGGGTAACGAGAACAGCGCGGTGCGGTGTGGAACTGATTAGCCGAACTGATTAGCTTCGCTTTACGGTGTCAAGGAGCGGTGTTGCCTTGGACGAAGGTGCCACAAAGACCCCCATGTCAACCACCATCCATCTCGTCGTCTCCACAGCCCCGGCCAGGCTCTGACTGCATCTCCTGTGGCTTCGTTGTATTTTTTTGGAGGGGGACGGAAACTGACGTGCTAACTCGGTGACCATGGAGCCGGAGCCGAACCGCTTCGTGTGGGAGAGGAGCGCGATTGGCCGCCTGTTCAGAGCGCGCAAGCGGCGCGAGATGCTTTTCGTGCAGGTGTGCTTCGTGTGCAGCGTCCTGCTGGCGGCGTGGTGCATGTCGGCTGTGCTCAGCCGATCCGGTGAGTGGGAACTGGCGGGAGGAGGAGGGTTGAGAGGGGAGATGATGTCCTCCAGTCTGCCCGAGCTGAGATGGTGATTTTGCACGCACTTGGCGACTCCAGCCACTCAGCTCTCCTTAGTCACACTTGACGAGTTTGCGTGTTATCCTGCAGCCTGAGCTCGGGTCTTTACGCGCTTTACGTCTGCGCGTCCTGCAGCCACAGTGTAACGTGTGAATCTTCTCGAGCCGTGGCACGCGCCTTGTTTGCCCCCCATTTTGGAGGGTCCACAGGCGAGCGAGCGAGCGGGATTTGGTGCAAACGATTACACAAGACGGTTTTACTGGGAGGACATGCTGTCCAGCCCTCCCCTCCTCCTTCTCCCCAGGCCTTGAGCTCCGTTATTACACATGCCGGTGTTACACCGTATTTGGTGACCCATCATATTCTGTGACCAGCGCTGTATAAGAAGAAACCGTAGAAATTCCCTGTAGCTTTAATCACGTACATGTAAACAATGTAAAAAAATATATATTTATTTATTTATTTATTTGTATTCATTTATTTAATTATAACTGAAAATCATTCTTTCTTAAATAAAAAATAGAAATAAAATCAGCTACAATTATTTAAAATAAGTTACTAATTTAGCAGAAAATCAGGACTGGTATATTAAGTACATTTAACAAAGAATGTTATTAATGTTTATGAGTTTGTCAGTGATTAAGCCACTTTTATTTATTTTATTCAGATATGTTTTAAGATGTCACCTTTTAAAAGAACTATCATTTACACAAAAAGTTAAATTATCTTGTTAAAATCATTGAAATGAGTTTCTTCTTCCTCATTAAATAATTCTATAATCTACACATATGCCCATATGATTAATCTCAAAAGTTTTAACAGCTGGACACAAGACGTCACCTGCCGGTCACAGTACTTGATGGGTCACCAAATACAGTGTAACATCTCAGTGTTCTCCCATGTGCACGTGGGAAATCACAACAGCGGTGTGAACTGTGGCAGTGGTGCAGTGGGAAAAACGGCGTTAATGATTTACCCCGGATCCATTTAGAGTCTGTATTGTAAATACTGTCCACTGTCTGGTCCTGTGGTCAGAAAGTGACCACTGATAAGTGGGGTAGAGAGTACCTGACACATTGTGCAAT
Source organism: Arnoldichthys spilopterus (assembly GCA_037974385.1). Classification (NCBI taxonomy): domain Eukaryota; kingdom Metazoa; phylum Chordata; class Actinopteri; order Characiformes; family Lepidarchidae; genus Arnoldichthys; species Arnoldichthys spilopterus. The sequence goes on from JBBPDA010109853.1 coordinate 6,615, forward strand.
AGTACATGACAACAGAGGGGTTGCATTACACCTATACAGTGCACCAATAATAGAGGAGGACCTTATACAATGGGAGTGAGAATATAACCATACTGTGTATAATGAAGTGTAGCCTATGTACTGTACATGCATGCTCCGTTTAGGCCATTTCTCTTAATGTTGGACCACGGAGCATAAGTTTTGTTTCAAACACTACTTCCTGTTTGATTACATTGCTTAGTTTCAGCAGTCATCAGGTGCTACTAACAAATAGACAAATATTAGATTCATGTTCATATTCATGTCTTTTTAAACATTGATTATTTCCTTTGACTGAGTGTCAAGCAGGTCACACCCGTTTTTTTGTGAAACTGCCTTTAAAATTGATTTTCTGCACATCTATTTTAAACACAAACCGACTCTATTATAGGTTACCTCCTGGTATAGCCGATGAGAAGAGAACAGGAGAAAAGAATCAATATTTTGGCTCTAGTGAGCAACAGAGGTGTCTCTATTTTGAGCATCAGTAGGTGTTGTCTTTTTTAGCATCTATTAATCATTCATTTCACTTACATTACAAGAGGCTTAAGGGATTATACACCAATAAGTCACAACATCAAAACCAGACAGGTGAAAAGAACAACACTGATTATCTTGTTACAGTGGCACCTGTCAAGGGGTGGTATATATTAGGCAGCAAGAGAACAGTCACTTCTTGAAGTTGATATGTTGTCTAATTGGATTAGGTCTAAGGAGCAACAAAAATGCAGGTCTTGTGTTGTGTTCCCAATATGTAGTGGTTAGTACATATCAAAAATTGTACAGGGAAAGGCAATGTTTTGTGAACCGGCGACAGGGTCATGGGTGCCAAAGGCTCATTAATGTTCATAGAGAAGCTAGCCTGTCTGGTCTGATCCCACATAAGAGCTACTGTACTTTACATCATCTGGCCAGCTAAGTGCATGGTTGTCGTTTTCCTGGGGAAGACATGGCAACATCACAGTGTGATACTCTGGGCAGTGTTCTTCCGTTGGGTTCTGGAATTAATGTGGAAGTTAGTTTGATACATGTACATATACTGTATTCCCTCATGGCAGTGGCCTCCTTCAGCCAGATAATGCACCCTGCCACATTGCAAAGATGTTCAGGAATGATTTTAGAAACATGACAAAGAGTTCAAGGTGTAGACTTGGCCTCCAGATTCCACAAATGTCAGTGTGATCAATGCCCTGTGGGATTTGCTGGACAAAGTATGCCCTAACGCACCCTGGATGATTCATGGATACCCGAATGTAGCTTAAGACTTAAAGGATCTGCTACTAAAATTTTAGTGAGTGATACCACAGGCCTTCTTCAGAGGTCTTGTGAAGTCCATGGCTTGATGAGTCACATCATTTTGCTGGCCTACACAAGAGTAGGCAGGTGGTTTCATGTTCTGGTTGATGAGTTAATGCTTCTGATATCGGTGATGAAGCTGCTTGCTGAGTCGCAGTTGTGTGTACAGGATAGTTGAAAAATCAGCACGATGGACATGCTTGTCATGGGTCTGCCATGCTTCTGCAGTAGAGGTGGATGAGGGCTGAATGTTTACAAGTTTTCTTAATTTCAGAAAAAGTTCATGCTTTTAAAACAGCTGACATCTGTGTCACATTTTCACAAGGAGCCCTGGCAGTGATGTTCTGTGGTCCCAGTGTGGGAAGCTTAGTAAACACATTATACAGTATAGCTGTAATAGGTGTCTGAATTCAAGCAGATGCTTTGTGGAATGATTTTATCAACTGCGTGCAACTGAACACAGTCCAACAATAGATCATTGGTTATGTGAGATGTACTGCTCTACAATGTTGGCTTGTTTTTATGTGAGATGTTCTACAATCTACAATGTTTGCCGGTTTGGATTTATTCAGTATTGAAGTGTATGAGAATTGAAATGAAATTACTTAAATATCAGTTATTTTGTCAGTAATGATGGTTTTGGAACTTAAATCCAATAATTTACAGTACAAATGTGTTTTTTTTACAATGAATATTTCTACTAAAACTCCCACTACTCCCTACTCCCATTTTTCTTATTCTTTTCTACAAACAATACCAGTAGCTCTTAATACTCCAACAGGCTTAACATAATCCTAACCACAAGATGCTCTATATCATAAAGCAGGGTTCTTTTACTTTGGACCTCGAGGGCCACAGTACCTGTATAGTTTGTTGGTTTTTGTGCTCAAACACTGATTCAATCTGTTAAATAGCAGCTTTGTATGTTTGAGAGAAATAATCCAGCTATGTTGGATGTAAGCCCTCAAGGATCAGAACTGAAGAAACAGGTTAAAATGTTGTACTCACCACCACATTGAAACATCTACAATTTAAAAATAACGGCAGTGTCTTATTTACAAATAAGCAATAAAGAAATCCCCACCATATGTTCAGCCTTAGGGAGTTTTAGAAAACCCAAGAATGGTCTCTGCATTTCCTGGGATTGCAAAATTGCTGAAATAGCCATTTCATTTCATGCACCTCAACTAGGGAGTCAAATTTATAATAACATAAGCCTTTGCAGCCATTGTTTCGCTTAATGTTCCTATATTAGCCTAAGCCTTTTAGAGGATTGTGGATTTAAATGAATGAATGGTCTTTGATTTGTAGTCATCAGGTTGGTCATCTGCTCAGTGCTTTGGATCAGCCCTTAAGGGGAATCCCACCAATTATTCAAAACGTCTGCATGATTAAATGTTTAAGACGTAAACAAAGTGATTTAAAGTGGTTTGATGTGAAATGCTCTGCTATACAAAAACGACCTTTGTCAGAATTGGTCACAGCAGTAATAATAAGAACCAGACATCCAAAGTGTTTAATATATCTAAAAGCACCATCACTATGAGAGCTATTACATGACATGGTCACAAACCATTTGCCTGATGCCTAAAACACTGTTTTATTATAGTCGTGAGAAAAGATTTTGACCTAAAATGTATTTTAAAATTTATGATGAATATTTACACACGGGGGATTGTGCGCAAAAATGGAATGAAAATTCTATTCTATTCTATTCTATTCTAAAACACGACCAGGGTCAACTTTAACAGATCTCTGAATTTCCAGGACAATTAAATTAAATTCAATGAAAAACTATTGTCTACTCTACTTTACTCTACTATACTCTAATCTACTCTAATCTTATCTACTCTAATCTTCTCTACTGTACTCTACTTTACTCTACTCTACTCTACTCTAAACTTCTTTACTTTACTCTACTTTAATCTTCTCTACTCTAATCTTCTCTTCTCTACTTTACTCTACTCTACTCTACTTTACTCTACTCTAAGCTAATCTTCTTTACTTTACTTTAATCTTCTCTATTCTCCTCTCCTTTACCCCAAACTTACCCCACCCTACTTTACTCTACTCTACTCTACTCTACCATAA
>JBBPDA010109854.1:0-10018 GCA_037974385.1 Arnoldichthys spilopterus
TTGTGACCATTTTGAGTTTTTCTTTCATTGACTGAAGGGTACCAACAATTTTGTCCATGTATATATATATATATATATATTATATAAAGTGACCATGGATAGGGCACATTGTGTAAAGTTAAAAAAATGTACAAAAGTGAAAGAGTGGCCAGTGCGAACAGCAATATTGCACATTAGAAGAGGGTAAGAGAATTGAGTGCAGAACAGAGAGTATAGAAATAAGGTGACAGTATTTGGTGATGAGTTCAGTAGCCTGATGTAATAAAAATTGTTCTTTAGCCGTATGGTGCAGGCAGTCATGCTCCTGTAGCGTCTGCCAGATGGTAAAAGGGAGAACAGACTGCATGCTGGGTGACTGTGGTCCTTGATGATGCTGTGTACTTTTCTCAGACACTGCTGGTGGAGGATGTCCTGAATGGCAGGGAGACTGTTACCGGGGAGGTGTTCTGCAGTTTTCATCCCTCTCTGCAGTGTTTTCCGGCTATGGGCAGTTCCCATACTGGAGTTCATCCCGAACTTTCTCAGCCTCTTCAGGAAAAAGAGGCGCTGGCGAACTTTCTTAACAACAGTGGTTGCATGCAGTGTCCAGGATAAGTCCTCAGTAATGTGTACACCAAGGAACTTGAAGATGCTGACCCTTTCCACCTCAGCATCACCAATGTGGAGGGGCATGTGTCTCCCCCTTTGTTGCCTCCTGAAATCCACGATCATCTCCTTAGTTTTGCTGACGTTCAGAGCAAGGTTGTTGGCCTGGCACCAGTTGATCAGAGACCTCACCTCTGCTCTTTAGGCCCAGGATGGTCATGTCGTCAGAAAACTTGCTGATGACGTTAGAGCTGTGCTTAGCAGCACAGTCGTACGTGAACAACAAGTACGGGAGGGGGGAGAGCAATAACCCCTATGGTGCACCTGTGTTAAGGGTCAGGGAGGAGGAGATGTGATTGCCAATCTTTACTATCTGGGGCCTGCCCGTCAGGAAGTTGAAAAACCAACTGGAGATCGAGGTCTGCAACCTGAGGTCACTGAGCTTGCTGATGAGTTTGAAGGGGATGATGGTGTTGAATGCTGAGCTGTAGTCAATGAACAGCATTCTCACATAAGTGTTCCCTTTGTCCAGGTGGGTGAGTGCAGTGTGTTGCCAAGGCGATGGCATCCTCTGTGGCTCTGTTTGCAACTGCAGAGGGTCCAAGGTGTCAGGAAAAGAGGAACAGATTGAATTTTTGACTAACTGCTCAAAGCACTGACAGGACGGAAGTCAATTAAGTTTGAGGTCACCTTTTTCTTGGGGACATGTATGATAATGGATGCTTTAAAAGTGGTGGGGATGACAGCCAGTTTTAAGAAGAGGTTAAAGATGTTGGTGAACACCTCTGCCAGTTGGTCAGCACACTCCCTGAGGACACATCCTGGGATGCCATCTGGCCTTGGGGCTTTATAGGGATTGAACTTTCTGAAGGACTGCCTCACGATAGTCATTTCTAGGGTCAGTGTGCCAGCTTTTCCACCTATATGTGGGCACTCAGCAGGTGCTGTGTTGGCTGCATCAAACCAAGCGAAGAAGGTGTTGAGCCTGTCTGGCAGTGATGCAGTGGGCTAGATGATGTTGCTTTTCCCTTTGTAGTCTGTGATGCTGTTTAGGCCACACCAAATACTCCTATGGTCAGAGCTGTAATACTTGGACTCCACCTTGTGTCTTAAGTCCCTCTTGGCCACCCTTATGGCTTTGTGAAGGCCGTATCTGGCTGCTTTGTAGGCATCAGGATCCCTTGAGTTGAAGGCAGCAGTTCGCAATTTGAACTTGAATCTCTTCGCTGATCCAGGGTTTCTGATTGGCAAAGGTGCAGATGGTGGTTGTGGGTACAACGTCCTCCATGCATTTGCTGATGTAGCCTGTGACAGAGTCTGAGTGTTCACTGATGTTACCATCAGCTGCATCTTCGACCATCTACCAATTGGTTGTTTCAAAGCAGTCCTGTAAAATCTTAATGGCCTCAGTGTCCCACCTGTAAACAACCCTGCTAACTGGTTTCTTTTTCTGTATGCAGGCAGTAGCAGGATGGAGCACTAGACACCTTTTCCAAACGCCGGGTGGGGGAGGGCTTTGTAACCTGTAAAAATACAGGTGTAATAGTGATCCAGTGTGTGATCTCCCCTGGTGGGAAAGGTGATATGCTGGAAATATTTTGGGAGAACTTTCTTGATGTTGACTCTGTTAAAGTCTCCCAAAACAATGAAAGCATCACATGGGTGTGAGTTCTCTAGTACAGTAATGATCCTGTAGAGCTCATCCAGGGCTGCAGGCTTGTCAGCTTGGGGGGGCATGTAGACCAGTGTGAGGAGAACGGAGCTTAGCTCACGGGGGAGGTAGAAGGGTTGGGCTTTAATGGTCAGCAGCTCCAGAACTGGAGATCAGTGTGTAGCTAAGACAATCACATCCATGGCCCAGGAAGAGTTAACCAAGAAGCACACGCCCCCTCCCCTGGATTTGCCTGAGTTTTGCGTACGGTTGTGGCAGTAGATGGAGAATCCGTCCAGCATGTTAACCCGGTCAGGCATGCTGGGCTCCAGCCAGCTCTCGGTGAAGGCCAGCACACAGCAATGTTTAATGTACCTCTCGTGTCTGATCCGGGCACGAAGCTCATCCAGCTTGTTGTCCAGCGACCATACACTTGCTAGCAGGAAAGTGGGCAGAGGAGGTTTGTTGTTCCTCTGTCGGATTCTGCATAGAATGCCACCACACTTTTCCCACTTAGTGCTTTGACGGCGTGTTTATAAAAAAAGAGTTTGCGGTTTTAAAAACAAATTAGAAGTCCGAACAGACAGTCGAACGTAGTTGGACGTATGACAGCGTACATTTAAAAGGACATAAACAATAGTTTGCTGAGTTGACACGGAGCAAGTCATTGATACAGCTATGAATTCTACATCATATCAAAGAGTGCTTGGTCTTGAGTGTCCAACATATGAAGCGGAAGTGGAGGTGGACCATTTAGCAGAGTAATGATCCTAAACACACTAGTAAATTCACCACAAAATGGTTTTCAGCCCCACCTAAATGTGGTGTAGAATTTCAAAAGGGCAATACATACAAAAACCTCAAATCTTAAACTCAACTAAAGAAATGTTTCTTGGAAGAGTGGTCGAAATGTTTTAGCAAGCTAATGTCAGAGAGTGGTGGACAAGTATACATAATACCTAGAAGAACTTACTTCAGCTAAAGGTGGCAGTGCAAGGTTCTGGTGCCAAGGGTATACTACTGTCTCCACAAAAGAAAATTACATTTGTTGATTTTTTGTTGAATAAATGACTGAAGAAGCTATTTTATTTTATTCTATTTTATGTGGTTTTAAGTGCTACATCACCTCTATCTGTAGATACTGTATTAAAGGAGTTAAAATGTTTGCATTTTCAAATATGTTCAAAAAAATCTATAAATTCCATGAGGCTTCCACTATTTTTTCAAAAGACTGAACAGGTATTGGTCTTAAAAATACAGTAACAAAAATCTGTTTATAAAATTACTAAAGTGTACATACACCATAATATATAATACAAATGTAGACTGTGGACTCTTTCATGAAGGATTAGTTTGAAAGGTTTGTAGGTATACATATACATAGCAAGCTTCAGATAAAACAAGGAATATCGTTTACAAGCTTCAGGTGTGTTAAATCTAGAGAGAGAGGGGGAGAGTGAATGGTGGATAATGGAGAGCAAAACAGATTTTTGCATTTAATTAACGCTAAATGCTTGTAAGTAGTCAACTTCTCACCATTCAGCAAGCAGATGTTTTTCTGGCAAGCCTCACAAACTCAGACAACTCATGTGAATGCTTTTAGAATGGAAAATTCAATACATTCAGTATACTCAGGTTTGTGTGGGTAGAATAACAAGAAGTAACAGGGCACTGATGAGCACTTCTTTAAAGTGGACATCATGAAAATCATTTGAATTCAGTCAGCAGAGAGATGGGTCATTCATCTGAAAAAACTTTTCTCATAAAGATGTTCTGAAGCCTGTTTTTCCATTATGCAGATAAAATCAACACGTTGCTTGCTCTTCTGTTGAAAATGTCACAAAGTACCATGCTATGTGTACAGTTCCTGATGGTCCAGATTAGTTGTAAAAATATGAAAATACTTTATGGTTTCCCATGTTTTTACAGATGAAACTCACCTTTGGACTCACTCATGCCACTTAAGTAGTCAGAAGAGTTGTCATAACAGGTTCTGTTCATTATTATATATACATTGTATGTACATTACTGGTAATTGAGATCATAATATTTAAGATGAAAACAGACAGCATGTTACATGCTAATACCTGCTAATTGACATATATTTGGTATCTAAGTGGTTTAATGAGAGCTACTTTAATGGCAGCTATAAGATGTGTCATAAACATGTCACAAGAGATGTTTTTGTAGATCTTTAAATATATGTTTAAATATATAACAATGTCATGATATTATAATCAACTTCTGCCATCAAAGCTATTATGTTTGACAATGTCAGTCTATGCCATTTTGTAAATGTTACTTACTTTTACTGTATAATGCTATTTTAGTAGAGACTCTATGGAGTAATTAGATACTATATAATGTATTATATTATATTACATAGGTATTGCATATATTACTTATTTTATTAATACTAATATATAATTCATTCATGCCAAATCATTTAAAAAAATTGTTTAAGATGTAATGAATGTCATGTCTTGTATCTCATTCTCTCATATTTAGCAGGTTGAAAATTCTCAACCTGAGTTATAAGCACTTAATTACCACTGGTGGAAAATTACAAGTTTTTTCCCCAAAACCAAATTGTATTTACTTGTGTTCATAATTAAATTGTGTATATATATGCAAAAGCATAGAAAGTAGATCCCAGCAGCAGCAGACAGTGAAAAAAAGCAGCAGTTTTTGTCAGTGGTTTATGGGAGGTGGCATTGGATAGCTTTTACTGCTTCATTAGCCCTGGTCTCAGTCTGAATCTTGAAGATGACTTTTAACCATCTAATTTGCAGCAGCTATGCAAAAAAGCTAATTCCACATGGTACAATTTTCCTAACACACAAATGTATGCAGTTGCCATGATAATCATTTGGGGTGATATTTTCCAGTCCATGGGCACAGCCTCTCTCTTCACCTCTTCTCTCTTTGTGTATAGAATGTGAACTGCAAGGAAACCCTGTGTTCCTTGCAGATTTATTCATAATTGAGCAGAAATTGTGAAGCCTCTTAACTGCACTACAACACAAAAGGAATGTGGTTCTAATTTAACGATGGAAAAGGTCAAAGATGGAGATGTGGAGAGTGCATGGGAGGTAATTGAAACTGCAACAGACAGTGCTGGTCAGTGAGTGCTTTGTGTTTTTAAGACCAGAAGTTGCTTATGCTTAAATACATTATATGGCCATATGTATGTTGACACCTGACTATTAGACCTGATGATTTTGTTCCCATTCTCATTTGAAAACTATGGGAATTAATGTAAAGTTAGAAGCATATACTTATCTTAACCATATTTGATGCTGTAGCATTAGCATTACAATTGCACTGCACAATACAGTGGTAGGAGTTTGCAAACAGTATGTGGCATAAACACGCTTGGCATATGGAATATATAGAGTGGCATCTGTAGCCCACAGAGCTGCCAGAGTCATTTGGCTTGACACTCAAGGGATCACTCCTTCGCTAGCCAATCAGACAGTCAGCCAGAGGTCAGGGACCCCATTCTACTCTATGTCTCAAAGCTGAAATTCTATAAAGCCACGAGCTCCTTGAGACATTAGTTTATCAGATGCATGATAAAAAATGCCCCATGTATATAAAACAAGCAGTTCTGGTCATAAATCTTAACCACTGTAATACAGTCAAACAGATGTACATCATGTGTCCAAAAGTGTCCAGAGGTGCATAATCTCCTCAGAAAAGCAATGCCTATACAAAAGGTTGCTACAGAGCAGTCTCACATGAGTCTAACATCATCATGCCCGATGCCAAGCGTAATCTAGAAGGGTGTAAAGCCCCCAGGCATTTGGCTTGGGAGCAGTGGAACTGTGTTCTTTAGTGTACATCAGTACCTGCCCACACAAATGCTTACTGTTGCTTATTGCAATCAAATCCTCAGCACAATGGCCCTAACATCTAATGTAAAGCCTCCTCAGAAGAGTACCTACTGCGGCAAATGTAAGAGGGGGCAAACTATTAATACCCTTGATTACAGATATCACACAGCAGGTGGCTTCAAAACCTTATACTTTATGACTGAACACATCGGACGAATTTTATATAATGCAGCAGTTCATTAAAAATGATAGTGTTTTCCAAATAATACTATCTGACCTTTACGCTCCATGGCAGCTATGGTCTACTGTTAAGAAGCTACCATGTTTTTGTAAGAATTGCAGTTGTTATACAACATGTTATGTATGGAATATATGTATTAAATTTTAACATTGTATATTAAGGCTAAAGTCTTGCTATACAAATTAATTTTTACTTATTTCCAACTTAATTGGGTACAATACATTTTACCCAGTAATTCTGTGCTCATGAACTGGCAGCCTGTTGTTCATTCCTGGTCCAAAAAAATGGATGTGCAGTTTAGATGTCCTGGCCTGAGCTTGAGAGGCCTAATGAAAAAATCAGGTTTCTGGCAAGGTTCAGAATGAAGTGCAACATCAGCCTCCTGTTTTCTAATGAGTGCTTTTTTATGTAGATCCATGCACATTCCTTTTGATATATTCTACCTTGTGCAGTCATTTCTCTGTTTCTCATAGCAATAGCTTTTTTGGAAAAAGCTCTAGAATTTAAGGAGTGGGTGAAGGTGCCCCTCTGTGAAACCATGGATGATGAGAGGCATGTGTTGTTATGGTGGAAAGGTCACAGCAAATCTTTCCCTTTGTTTTTAAATCCTGCCCAAAATGTGTCAAATATTTCTGTAAGCAGCAGCAACAGTGACAGGAACTTTAGCACAGGGAAAAGGGATGCTGGTCTCTGATTCAATCAGCAGCTAGTGTATTAGACTTTTTGTGTTTGACTTCTCACCCTCCAGTTTGCATGTTTGTTCTCAACCAACAATGGTGGGCACATAATCTTAATCTGACTCCAATATTAACCATGCTATTACCCACATTAAGATATCCAATTCCTTTTGTATGTATTGAACTGAGATTCCAATAAGAGTTTGTATGTAACAAACTATAAATCCCATTAATAGGACTGCCATAACTAAACCTCAGGGATTAAAACCTGTACCCCAGGATGGAATTATGCTGTGATATAAAACTCAGGTCAGGATGTTAATGTGTTTAGATTATGGTCACCCAGAGCATCAGATTAAAGGAATTCTCTTATTAGGGAGAATTAGAGCTGGGTTGAATCAGTTCGGGTTGCGGATACAGGTTGGGTTTGGGCTTTAGTTTCACACCTGTGCAGATCTTTAGTCCTGATCTTCTGGTATGTATTGAACTGAGATTGCAATAAGAGTTTATATATAACAAACTATCAATCCTATTAATAGGACTGCCATAACAAAACCTCAGGGATTAAAACCTGTACCCCAGGATGGAATTATACTGTGATATAAAAGTCAGTAGCTGGTCAGGATATTAATGTGTTTAGATTATGGTCACCCAGAGCGTCAGACTAAAGGAATTCTCTTATTTAGTTAGATATTCCATAAGGTTCTGTCTAAGATAGGTGCAGAATACTTTGCCTCGTTAACATACATTAAAGACATGAAAGGAATACAATTTATTGGAACAATAGTGGTTTATTATAAAGAAGTAACATTAAGGATGGGTTAACATTATAGTTACCATTACATTACCTTAAGTTACGCAAGTTGCCATAAGCAAATACAACGATACACTAAAGGCACTGTGGAAGTTTATTCCCCCAGCAAAGATAATGATACTCTAAAGTCATTGGGAAAAATGTTCCATTAGCAAAGATGACGATACCCTAAAGGCAAAGTATTCCATTGTTATAATCTATAAATTATCTTTATATAGACTCGAATTATCTTTATATAGACCAAAGTGCTGTACTGCAAAAGAAGCAAAAGTGAGAAACATAAAATGGCATTACTAATGGCTATCTATGTTTACAGACAAATGTTCAAACTGGCCAATCACTATGCTTCCTGAAAATCAAATAGTCATCCCAGCCAATAACCAGTCTCTACAGCAGGAGGCTTAGGTGTGACATGCCTTAGTTGTCTTGCTGTGGAGTCACTCAGAATTACCAGTTAAGTTAAATAACATAACACTGTGTGCATACAACACAAAATGATATTAACTACTGCATGAGGTTCCTCATGGCATGTGCATTAATTTTATACCAGACATGGCATATATGGTATGTTATCATGGTAGTATGTGACTTTATATTATCAGAAGTTTACACTGGTCAGCTGGCCTAGTGGCCTCCTGGGGGTAAGAGACTACCATACCACCATTGTAAATACCAGTGCTGCCTCTGTAAACACAGACAAGCACAACAACATTTATATTTATGAGAGAGAGAGAGAGAGAGAGAGCTGGGATAAGAATTAAGGAATGTCCAACTATAAGCCAACTATAAGTCCAGTAGGACATGTTCAGTCAATCATCTTAGGAGCTTAAAACTGGGTCTGTGACAAGCCAGTTAGATCCCTCAAATTTGTTCTGGTTCAGATCAGGTTTGGATTTAATTTTAGCCCTGAGCTGGGTTGAGTCAGTTCGGGTTCTGGATACAGGTTGGGTTTGGGCTTTAGTTTTACACTTGTGCAGATATTTAGTTCTGGTCTTCTTAGTGAACAAAAATGCACAAATCATTTTTTCCCAGAACATTTAGCCCTTTTTTAATATCTACAGAGAGGACCATAAAATGTATTATTTTTATAGTTTTTAGTTAAAATACCTTCACTCTGGGCAGTCAGCCAACACATGGACTTAAGTAAATAACCACTTCTTATAATCAAGTTTAGCTCTCTCCCTTACTTCTCTAACTTGTTTATGGGAAAAAGTTACCTCCTGATGTTACTTCATACACTCCAGGCTTCTTCATACAACCTCGGCTCATTTATACCAGAAAACAAAGCCTAATGAACATTTAATACATTTCTGGTAATGTGTGGCTTTGCATATCACTTTTTTTCCCTTCCCCTAATTGTTAACACGTACTGTAATCAGTAATTTTCCAGTCAGACTCTAGGGAGCATTTGAGTGTGGTTGACAGAGGAGACAGAGCTGCTCATTATACATTTTAGATTAAGCTTCGTAACAATTTGTGTTTATTACCCAAGTGTGGAAAATGAGTCATAATAGCAGGTCTGAACGTGGGCTCTCTCCTATCTCCTGTGCTCTACTGAGAGTGATTTTCACCACTTGCTGTCTAAAGAAAACAACTGCATCTTGGCTAAGATGAAAGACACTGGAACATTGCCATCTGAAGCTCGCAATGAGCCCGAAGGCATTAAGAGCTTGAGCTGGGTTCAAAGGAATTAAACACCATCAAACATGGAACAGGAAGAAATGGCACCTGACAGTCAGATTAGATGAGTGGGCATCTCATGTACCTCTGCAATATCCAATTCATAGTGGCATTTTTAAGAACCCTAGCCAGAGTTAGAGTTTGAAAGGCACCTTTTTGGGGATTTGGTAGTCTTCAAGCCCCAAGTGCAGCAGACATGATAGAACACTGACTGAACTAAGTGAAGATCAAAAGAAACACTTAATTGTCAGTGTGTCCTCAGCCATGAATCAGAATGAGATGCATGAACAGGACGAAATAACAATTTTATCATGACAATTTTTGAAATGACAAAAAAAAAATTTCCAGAGTACAATTATGCCATCATAATTTTCAATCAAAATATTGCCAATCCCAATCTATTTTTTCTCTTTACCAATTATCTGCCTATACACCTCCCCCTCCCCACCCATCCTCCCTCACAGCTAATGACATTGCACATTTTTTTCAGGAAAAAGTGGCAACGATCAGCCAACAGTTCACATCATTCACAGA
>JBBPDA010109855.1:0-10018 GCA_037974385.1 Arnoldichthys spilopterus
GAGAACGCTGAGAGGATGGAGAACACAGAGGATGGAGAAAACTGAGTGGATGGAGAACACTGAGGGGATGGAGAACAGTAAGAAGAAGGTGTAGGTTGGAACCCTCAGCTTTATTTGTAACAGTAAAAAACAGGAAAACCCCACTATCTCCACTGTGACATCACAAAGGAAGGAGGTTCTGTCATCACCTCTGAGACATCACAAAGGAGAGAGGTTCCCTCAACACCTCTGACATCACAAAGGAAGCTCCTCTGTGACCACAAAGAATACGTTTAGTGTTTAGAAGATGATGCACCCTTGATTCCTTTGTGATGTCATCAAGGACTGATCAACATTTTTTCCTGCTACCAAACAGGAATCAACCCACATACTGCAGGTTTATCAGCTTACACACACACACACACACACACACACACACACACACACACACACACACACACACACACACACACTGACACGTATTATTCTGCAGCAATGAGTGATTGAAGCTGAAAATAAAAGCATTGAAAATATGATCACGCCCACACATAAAATACACACACACACACACACAAACACACCCTCAAAAGAAACAAGTTTACAGTTAACTCTCTCCCATATCATACTGGAGTCATTTTATTGCTCTAATTAATCACTCGGCCACTTTGAATGAGGGTGGCAGTCTCTCTTTCACTCTCTCCCTCCCTCTCTGCCTCTCTCTCTCCCTCCCTCTCTCTCTCCCTCTCCCTCTCTCTCTCTCTTTCTCTCTCTCCCTCCCTCTCTTTCCCTCTCCCTCTCTCTCTCTCTTTCTCTCTCTCTCTCCCTCTCTCTCCCTCTCTCTCTCTCCCTCCCTCTCTCTCTCCCTCTCCCTCTCTCTCTCTCTTTCTCTCTCTCTCTCTCTCTCTCTCTGCTTACTCGTGTCCTCGTTAACCCACACAACTCTGTGTCTCCAGACTGTAATACTAACCTCCGTAATTCCCTGAAGCCAGGAATCCTCTACTAAAAAATAAAAGAGCCAAAAACGTTTTTCCCGGGTTCTATGATCGCCAGTCCTCAGGTTAGTTTGTAGTCACTGCTTACCATTTGTGTCGATTGCTGGTGAATTTTTAGTGCAGATAAACATGTCTATGACGCTACAGCGGGTGTTCTCTGTTCGTGGGGGCGCTTATCAATGGAAGATGCCATTAACACTAGGGGGAGCTAGTTTGAAATTTGAGCGAAAGGCTGTGTCATGCTATGTCACGCGGAGAGCTAGTCGTCAAAAAGCTTGACAGCAATGGAAAAAAAACTCCATCACTGTTACAAGACGCCAGCCACAAGGTTAGCACAGCTAGCGCAACGCCCTGATGGAAGCAGCTGTTCCCCAGCGTCCAACCGGCAAGAGCAAGTGAAGCCAGCAGCTGGATGTACTCACCAGATCCAGGTGTTGATTTACTCGAGTGGCCGTGAAGGAAATCCACAAGAGCGAAGAGTCCACCGAAGTTCTCTCCTCGATGAAGGGCCTGTGTGCGACAAGGGGGGGGGGCAGGGTTATTAGCTGTATTAGCCTCTCGCCGCGCCGCTCTCCACTTCGCTTATGGCTTTGTTTACCAGCACTCTCTGACACACTTCTCGTCACGTTTCGGCTCGGCTGTTAATTAATAACTGATTGCACGTCTCCACTTCCTCCAACGGCCAGGAGAAAAGGCCCGAGGCCGTAAACAGAGCAGGTAAAGTTCAGCCAGCGGTGGAAACAAACAGCAGCAGAGCAGGCCGCTAATCTCACACTGACTATACCTCTCTCTCCCCCTCTCCCCCTCTCCCCCTCAGCATTCTTTCGCTTCTTACCACTGCTAAATCTCTGCAACCTCCTCATTACCATGTTATACTTCCACCTGACCACATGCATATCTGTCACTGTTTTGGTTTTTAATTAATCCTTCAATCTATCTCTCTCTCTCTCTCTCTCTCGCTCTCTCTCTCACCCACACACAAACCCCTCGCTCTGCTTATTTTCACTTTTAGACACGTGGTATAACATGGAACTCATGGCCAAAACTGTATGACTCATACGCGAGAAAACACACAGGAACCTCTGCGGTGCTCTGCTCCTCCCTCACGTTACTGTGCCTTTAAGACCCCTTTTGGGCAGTGGTGGCCTAGTGGTTAGGACGTTGCCTTTGGGACCTGAGGGTCGCAGGTTCGAGTCCCGGCCCGGGCACTACTGAGGTACCCTGGAGCAAGGTACCGTCCCGCTACACTGCTCCCCAGGCATTGGTAGCTGCCCGCTGTTTCATGTGTGCACGTGTGATGGGTTAAATGCAGAGGTCACATTTCGTTGTGGTGCTTGGGTGTGTTCACAATGACAAATAGTCACTTTCAAAACTTCAAAAATTAAAAGTTTAAAATGATCTCCTCTCTGATTGGCTGCCCTGTATTACACCTCATTCAGAAAACTGAATAAAAAACTACGTAGAACTTCAGAGAATCACATTTCCAAGAGAAGAACATACTGTTCTTTCTCATCTTCGGAAAACTTGGTGCAAATGTAGAACCGTTCGTGCGACGTCACAAATGAACGAAAGTCTTATTATTATTGCCACCATGATGTCACAAAGGCAGCAAGTTTCCATCATGTGCTCTGTGACATCACAAAGGGGCTGAGGTCCTGTTATCTCCTCTGTGACATCACAAAGTAACCAAGGTCCTATTGTCTCCTCTACGACATTGCAAAGGAACTGATGTTCTATCATCTCCTACTGTAACACCACAAAGGGACCGAGGTCCCATCATCTCCGACATCTTTCATATACTTCTGTTTTTCTGTGATGTCACAGAGAAGATGACGAAACCTCTGCTCCTTCGTGATATCACAGAAGAAATGATAAGACCTCGGTTCCTTTGTGATGTCACAGAGGAGACTGCACTACATTGTTAAACCACCCACTCACACCGAGCTCAGTCAGATATCATGATGTGTGGTCTGGTCGGCCTCAGCGCTTCCTTTCTGCTCTAAGCTCTGACTGTTTACGGTGTAAATCCGCTCAGTGTGGCTGTTTGCATCGCCTCAGATGGTTCTGGCTTAATGAAGAGGGCTTAATGAAGAGCAGTCACTCAGAGACACAGCGAGTCCTCTTCACCGAGATAACGTATCAGATGCGATGCATCGCAGGTCGTGGTGCCAAACTGCTTTCATACAGGCCTTCACAGAACATCCTGGTATTTTCTGGTATCCTGGTATTGGGGCCTTCAGCTCATCTGTCCTCAGACCAGTTCAACCACCACAGACCAAACTCTAAGTAACAGGCTTTAACTGATGCCACCAACTGAGACTCTGTGGTTTGTTATCACTATTTGGTGTTGACCAGAGGAGGATGGGTTCCCCTTCTGAGCTTTGGTTTCTCCCTTCAGCTTCGGGGGGGTTTTACCTCATCTCTGTCACCATTGGTTTACTCATTAGAGGCTCGGATCTGGATTGTAAAGCTGTTCTGTGACAATGTCAGCTGTAAAAAAAAACTGAACTGATACAGGCCTTGTACTTTCTGCAGCTGTCCTAGCCTCCTTCCTTTACTCCTCACAAACAGGTTCTTTGGACCAATGCCAAAAAACCAACCCCATTACCGAGCTTTAGCTCTCCAAACTTTCATGTTGCTCGTGTGTATTTACGGATCATCATTCCTTGGTCCCTTTTCTTCCTCTTGGTAGAGAAGCAGGAACTGCTTGGTTGAAAATGGCCTTGATTACAGCACGAAGATGCCAAAGAATATCCTGAAAAACCAGATCGCACAAGCCTTCGCATTCCTTTCCTTCAGGTTCTGAAAGCCCAGCTTCACCTGAACATCGTCTTTAAGCTTTTAGCTGGATCTTCCTGCCTGAACGTCATGATTCGTGAGCGTGGAAAACTAGATTAAAGGCCCAGCTATTCAATTACAACTGCAATGAGGTGTGTCTGTGTCTCTCACACTCGAGAAAGCACAGGAACAGAAGCCTTGATTGCCATGTGACCTATTGACAAATTATCAATTATATCAGTATTATTAATTATCAACACAATCTGCCTCTGAGCCCTGCTTCCCTGGCAGGGCAGGGAAATGCCGTCTGTACTTAAAGGGCCCATGTCCCACATTTTTCTTGTATTTTGTTTCTTCCCACAAGCTTCACAAAGATGTTTATACGGGTTTATGTACCAAACCCCCACATCAGTGATGACCATCTTCCTCCCCCTCTTTATTCCTTACAATTAGACAGCCTGCTTTTGTTACTGTGCCTTTAAGATTAATATTCAGTATGTAAATGATCTCTGCCCTGATAGGCTGTCCTGTATTACACCCCTGGGTTAAAACAAAATACTAATAACTTCAGTAAATTACATTTACAAAAGAAAAACACACTTTTCACTCTTATCCTCAGAGTACTTCACAAAAGATCTAAGGTTTTACAAGCTTCTTCATGAGATTACAAGGGAACAGATGTCCCATCATCTCCTCTGTGACATCACAAAAGAACCGAGGCCCCATCACCTGCTCTGTGACATCAAACAGGAGCCAAGGTCCCATCGTCTCTGCTGTAAAATCACGAAGAATCGCCACTATCTCCTCTATGACATCATTTTCTCTCCTCTCCTGTGTGACATCACAAAAAACAATCACATTCAGTTCTCCTTCATTTTACTGTGAGCAGTGTTTTGTACTGAGAAGCTGCTTCTGCTCATGACGACGCTGTTGCATTTGACTTTCAGTAATAAAATTTTCACATTGTAATGTGTCTGCACGTGTGAGTTGATGGAAGTGTATCAGATCGTGTGTAAAATGTTATCATATTTAATACTGACTGCAGACCCCGGTATCAAGAGATTTTAAGATCTGGAAAATGTATCGGGATTGTTGGCAAAAACAGTCGGATTGAATTGGGAATTAGATTCAGAAAACTTTATTGATCCCTCAGGAAAATGTCGGTTTCAACAGCTCAGACAGACAGAAAAGTCAAGTAGGCAGTAAGAGACAAAAAGTTGTTAAAAAATGCTAATTAACAATGCTAATAGTCAAAATCCTCATACTGATGACACTTGTGATCTACAAGCCTAATAAACATATGTAAAGAGCCATAATGCAGCGTTTAATACTGTTTATCATGTTGAAAGACATGAGGCTTTAATTTTATTTCCTTGTATTGTGTTTCCCCTGTTCTGTATCAGGTCTTTGTTGACGTTTTGTAGTCACATGTCTTTTGTTTACATAACCATGTGTCACTGTTTTGCCATGTGATTCTTGTGCCGAAGCCCCGCCTCCATTGTCAGTTTTGTCTCCTGTGTCTGGTTTCTGTGCTCCCAGGTGTCGGCCATCTTGTTTCGTGTATACATACGCCACTGTGTTTCCTGTTGTGCCGTTTCTGGTCTCTGTTGTAGCTTATGCTGTTTTCCACACTGTGCAAGCTCTGGATTAGTTTCTGCCTTTTTTGGATTTTGCTCTAATGTTTATCTGCTCTCAACTGCTTCCTGCAACCAAAACCAAGGTGAAGATTCTAAGAGAGTGGTGAGACGAGGCTAAAGGCTAAAGGCTAAAGGCTGAAGCGCGAAGCCGTACGCGCTGCCCGATTTGCCCAAAATCGGTGAATAAACACGTTAAGCGTTCAGTAAGTGAGGCGACTGTGAGCGTGGCGTTTTTAATTAGGCCTGTGGCTGTGCCAGTCCGTTACTCAGCCATGCGTTATTCATGAGCGCAGCTGATTATGTTTTTAAAGAGCCCTGCAAGCTTCATTAAAGCGCCGACGGCTCCAATAACAAAGCAGCGGCTGAATTAATTCAAGTGCATCCTGTCGGGACAGGAGGACGCGGTGCCCACTCAGTGAAGGAGACGGACCGGAGGAAGGGTCAAGAACTATTTGATGCCCATGTGGGGGACCCCCCCCCCCCATCATTAATGGCACTGTTAGTTACACTCTCTTCATTCTGTACAGAGCGGAGACTCTCCTCTGTTCACCCCAGAGACAAAAATCTCTAAAATAAAAACTAAAGAACTTTCTCTCAACCCCTCTCTCTCACTCTGTCTCTGAATATCTCTCTCACTCTTTCTCTCTCCGTCTCTTTCTACCTATTTCTGTCTCTCTGTGTATCTCTCTATCTCTTTTTCTTTCTTTCTTTCTCTCTCCACCTACTTTTCTCTCTCTCAGTGTGTGTGTCTCTCTCTCTGTTTCTTTCTCTCTCTCTCTCTGTTCCTCTCTTGTTCTCCTGCAGGAGAAGAACCCACAGAGGTAAAGAGAACCATTGCGTAATGTAAAGGTTCTACAACACCTTAAATGTTCTTCATAGGGTGTGTGTGTATGTGTGTGTGTGTGTGAGATGGGACTATTGTGTGGAGAGTACAGCTGTACAATTATCCAGACTGTGCCATAAACTCAATTAACTGCCATCATCTCACATTAGATCAGGTGAAAGCCCTGCAATAGCCCTGTCTGTGTATGTGTGTGTGTGTGTGTGTGTGTGTGTGTGTGATGTGCCTATTGTACACAATGAAAAGAAGTAAAGGCCCCAAACTAATTAATGAAGATAACAGATGATAATTAAACTGCTCTGTTTTTAATTTAACTGAGAGAAAGAGAGAGAGAGAGAGAGAGAGAGAAAGAGGAGGAGAGAGAGGGAGAAAGAAAGAATGTGATCGAGAGAGAGGGAGAAGGAGGAACACAGAGAGAGAGAGAGAGAAATAGAGAGAGAGAAAGAAAGAAAGAAAGAGAGAGAAAGAAAGAAAGAGAGAGAGAGAAAGAAAGAGAGAGAGAAAGAAAGAGAGAGGGAGAGCCACTGAGAAGTTCAGTGTTTAGGTACAGTTGGCTCCAATTGTCTGAGAGTTTCTGAATGTTTCAGTGTTTGGTGACATCTCTCTCCTGCTGTGAGGACAGTGTCACTGGTGCAGGCGGCTCCAGACTGACGAGCACAGCAGATCTACCTGAGGCTCGTGTGAACTCATGCTTCAGTGAAACTACAAACCCTAACCACCTTTTAAAGCAAAGGCCTGAACACGAACCTGAACACAGTGCACGGCCTTCAAGTTTCCTCCTTTGTTTTACACCATAACTTTCGTTTATTCCATTTATTCATTGTCTGCCCCTTTTCAGGGCCTGGGTGGCGGTGACTGGAGATGTTCCCAGGTGTTCCTTTTCCCAGAAACATCCATCAGCACCTCCTGGGGGATCCCAAGGATTTCCAACACTGTGTGTCCTGGCTTTGCCCCATTGTCTCCTCCCAGAACACTTCCGCAAGATCTGGAGGGGGTTGTGCTGGAAGCTGTGCTGTGTGGAGTATGTAGCTCCCAGCAGTGTCACCTCAGGCAAAGCGATTCATGAACAGTGCCCATGAAAATATGGGAGTCTCATCCCGAAGTGGGAGACCATGGTCCCTTCCTGGAGACAGGCCTGGGAAAGGGGTTGTAGACAAGCACCTGGTGCCCATGACCCCATTGCTGGTTCACCAGTTGTCCTTCCTTGGATCACTGAGTGCACACCTGGAACACTCCACAAGACCTGCCGTTCTGGAGACGCTCTGACTCTGTCCGTGGTGTTAATGTTATGGCTCATCTGTGTGTATTTGTAAATGAAGTGTTACTGCCGAAATTAACCTGTATCCTTTGTGTGTGTGTGTGTGTGTGTGTGTGTGTGATTCACTTTTGCATTATTCATCTGCTCCTACGCTGCATTTAACTCTCTATTTAGGTCACTCAGACACACACACACACACACACACACACACACACAGAGTTTACTGTATTGTTATTTATTGACTTTATTCTCTTTTAAACAGAATTTACTCCGGTGCCTCAGACCTCAACTCCCTCCCTCTCCCTCTCTCTCTCTCCCTCTCTCTCTCTCTCTCTCTCTCTCTCTCCCTCTCTCTTCTCTCTCTCAGGGTGAATAAAAGTGTGTGAAGTGATGCTGCAGTGTGTCACTGCTGTTACAACGCTGACTGACACACACACACACACACACACACACACACACCCTCTCTACTCCTCTGTCTTTCTGTCCTTGTTACCATGGTAACGCTATGAGGCAGTAATGTCTTTTTCAGTGGGCTGGAATGACTCAGCAGTGTGCTGCTCTGACACAGCAGAATACAAATATAACACACACACACAGCATGACAGAAAACTGAGAGTGTGAGTGAGTGACATTGTGTGTTTGTGTGTGTGTCACTTGCCATTGTCTCCGAAACACATTATGAACCCACAGGTCTCCTGAATTCTAAACTACGTTACCCATAATCCAGTGCTGTAAAAAACCCAATTGAGATGTCACTGGTCACCTGACTTCCCTGGTGTTCCTCATCTATGTTACCCATAATGCACTACTGTAACCAATTTTGTAAAATACCAATGTTGGTGCCCTGGGTCACCTGACTTGTGACACTAGTGTTCATAAGCTACGTTACCCACAATGCACTGCTGTAACGTCTTGATATCGTAGGTCAGCTGACGTCACCGGTGTTGTTAAACTACGATACCCATAATACACTGCTGTAGCATCTCTACAATACAGATTGTGTGGTCATGGGTCACCTGAATTACGTTACCCACGATGCACTGCTGTACTGTCTATAAAATAGCTGCAATAATAATTTCAGGGGCCCCTGTTACTACTGGGAGCTGCTAGTAATAATGTCGGAACACTCGACGGCCTTGAGAACCGCACACACACGCACACACACCTTTCCCTTTCCCTAACAGCGATTACTGCGAGTGTTTGGCTTGGTTTTAATATTGATGAGGTGAGGCTGAATCTGGCGAATGTAAGGCTGAATAATTGATGGCGTGTTGGCGCAGGCTGATGAGATTGATTATTGATGATTATTTTATTAAGATTAAAATAAAGAAATCACCGAGTCATCAGTCGTTCTGCCGAAACATTCGACAGCGCCGCAGCCACAGGCAGCTTTAGACGAATCGGTGTCGCGCTTTGAATCAATCAGTGTGATTAAAACCCTGCAGTGCTTGGTAAATTTTTGGGGAAAGTCAGAAGCCAGTCAGCACTTTCCAATGGACTGTAGGGGAAAAAGCAGCAAAACGGCCTGTAATCACGGCCATGACTGCGCGACCTGTTAACTCCCACTAACGTCTCAGATCCCAGTCTGATCTCTGGGCAAAAGTAGAACATGACTGGAGTGTAGAGAGTCCTCACTTAGCAACCAGTGCACATCGCTTCTCAACCAATCAGATTATACTGTCTGAACTAACTTGTATAATTGTTTATGCATGTCCCAGTGTGTGTGTGTGCGTGTGTGTGTGTGCATTCGTCATGTTTCTCCATCATTATATCAGACTGACTCATCCTGTTAAATAACCACTGACATCAGAGAGGAAGAGAGAGAGAGAGAGGAAGGGGAGAGAGGGAGAGGGGAGGGGGAGAGAGAGAGAAAGGGAAAAGTGAGAGACATAGAGACACAGAGAGCGAGAGAGAGGGGGGAGGGGGAGAGAGAGAGAAAGGGAAAAGTGAGAGACATAGAGACACAGAGAGCGAGAGAGAGAGAGGTAGGAAAAAAGACAAAGAGAGAGTGAGAGCTAGAGAGAGACAGGGAGATGGAGAGAGGGAGATGTAGAGATGGGGAGGAAGAGACAGGGAAGACAAACAATGAGGGAGAGAGATCGAGAGAGAGAGAGAGAGAGAGTGAGGTGGAGAGAGAGGAAGAGTTCCATCCTTACAACACACCTTCACAAATGCAGATAGGTGTGTGTTGTGTTTCCATGGTCTTCTGTGTGTATTTGGGCTCCTGGAACCCTCTGATAATGTGGGCAAGTCTCTAACCAGTAGGCACCCACTGCACCACTGATTGCTCCTTCAAATCATTTTTTCATAAGTGGAAAGCTAGGCTAACTAGGCAGTGATGTGATTGGGTGGGATACTGGGGTCTGCGGTGATGTGATTGGGTTGGATATTGGGGTCTGCAGTGATGTGACTGGGTTGGATATTGGGGTCTGCAGTGATGTGATTGGGTTGGATAATGGGGTCTGCAGTGATGTGATTGGGTGGGATACTGGGGTCTGCAGTGATGTGATTGGGTGGGATACTGGGGTCTGCA
>JBBPDA010109856.1:0-10017 GCA_037974385.1 Arnoldichthys spilopterus
TATATGAAAGTCTAATGTTTATCAGTACATTACAGAAAATAATGAACTTTATCACAATATGCTAATTTTTTTAGAAGAACCTGTATATTCACAAAATACAAAATATCTGTAGAAATACTGTATAAACTATACAAACACACGGCATCAATAGCATTAAGCAGGTACAGACATTCATAGTGCGCTGTGGAATTAGAAGCTGAGAGGAATTTCAATGACAGGAATCAAGGTTCAGTGACATAATACTGGAAACTATTGACAAGGCTTGTTGATAGGGTGGCATGTTTAAAGTGACTCACTATGAAAAGACTGACCAAGTCCTAATCTGAGGTATCCTATGTAGTGCATAACTAATATAATTTATATAGCTTATGAGGTAGTACACATAATTTGATTTACACACACAATAGCATAGAGGAAATGTTAGGGCCCTTAACCAGGGGATGAGTAAGTTACTCTGACTCTCTGGTTCATTGGTAAATGCTCAATTAAGCCAGGAGATGAAGCTAACAGTAGGTGGTGCTCTGGTATAGGAGACAGTTCTGAGGCACCAGTGGGGAACTAATCACTACATATTAACAGTGCTGAATGTTTCTGGCTCATTTTTTCGACATTTCTTAAAGGATCTAGTTCCTGTGAAATGTTACTGCATAGAAATTTCAGAAAAGCATGTGGAGCAGCTGGTCAAGTCATGTCAAGTCAAGTCAAGTCAAGTCAAGTTTATTTGTATAGCGCTTTTTACAACTGACGTTGTCACAAAGCAGCTTTACAGAAACCGAGTCTGAGCCCCCAAAGAGCAAGCCAAGGGGGACAGAGGCAAAGAAAAACTCCCTAGCAGTAGGAAGACACCTTGGAAGGAACCAAGGAGTTGCTCGTCACTTCTTCACAATTCTTCTGCTTTAGTAAAGAAATGAAATGAAAGCCTCATCAGTTGAAGATAACGTCCTTTTTGCAATATGGGTATTAATTTTTAGTTTTTTTTATTTTTTGTATTACATTAAAATGTTAGTAAATAAAACCATCATGTGTAAATTAGAGCTTCCACCAAAGCAAAAAGGGGCCAGACCATTTATTTATATGTTTAAAATATTTCAAACAAGTTTATTTTTGCCTTTTCTCAGAGTAGGATTGAAAACACTGCCGTTGTCCTGCTGAGTGTCCAAAGATGCTATCCAATTACTGTTACATGCTTAGTAAGTGGTGAGGGATGGACATTTCCATGAGATGTCACAGAGTCCACTTGACTCACAGGCTTATTCTGCGCATCTTGGATATCTTTGATTAGTGAGATCAAGGAGAATGTGGTTAAGTTGCAGAGCTTAAGAGGAGATCTAGAGAAGCTTCTTCATCATATTTCTCTCCCTCTGCTGTGCTTGGTGTGAATATGTCAGCGAACATTCCCTAAATATTCATGCAAGAGGTTGGCATGCCTGCTGTTTAAGTTAATTAGCTGCACAACTTGTTTCAGCAGATCAGAGTATAAGCATCAGTCATTTAAAGAGATGCAAAAAAACATTTTTGTTCATTCAAGCTTATATTGTATGATTCAAGATATTGTATGTTTTTCTTAAAGCTTGTCACAGACATGTTTACATATACCTTACCTTATATCTACAGTGAAGTGAAAGTGACTATTTGTTATTGTGAACACACTCTAGCACCACATATGTGACCTCCGCATTTAATCACACATGCAGCAGTGGGCAGCTATCAACAGCACCCGGGGAACAGTGTAGTGGGACGGTAGCTTGCTCTAGGGAACCCTCAGTGGTGCCCAGGCTGGGACTTGAACCTGTGACCTTCTGTTCACAAGGGCAAGGTCCTAACCATTAGGCCATTACTGACCTGAAGTAAAGTGCCTTGGCATAGAGATGCAACTGACAGAAACCCACTGGTTTAACTGCCATTTGTATTCACAGTGTAGAATTTCCAGAATGCCTAGTGATGTTGGCCCTACCCTTTGGGAATCAAAACATAATTGGCTGATTCCACTGACAAGTCTTAAGTGGTACTTAAACTGACAGTCCATCACCCGAACCCCTAAACAATAGGAGATCTCACTTAGCTACATCTACCTAAATACCACACACGAAAAAATGCTGATTGGAAGATAAGTTTGGTGGTTTTAAAAATGTAACTCAGTTGTTTCCAAAAGATGATAATGAAGTAAGAGAGTCTAAATACAAATATGATTCTATAATGAATTAGGCCCAAGGTCCCTTAAACTCCAGGATCGTTAACAACTCACAATCTGTAAACCAAACAGACCATTTTAGACTAAACAATCTCTTCGCTCCTGTGTTAATCTCCAATCGAGGACACTCTACTTTGTAAAAAAACTGACTTTTTGATGCTACCGCTCACAGCCGTCTGAAATGGTTTTTTAAACGTGACACACACACACACACAGTATTATGAATTTGTATATAGTCTATAGTATATAGTATTTGACTGACCATCAGTTAGTGTGCTCAGAGACCTTCAATGCAAATTCTGCACTCCTGATCTTTCTGCCTTACCTTTTCTTGAGGATACTTGATTGGGAGAATGCTTTTTTTCCAGCAGACTTTTCTCTCTCTCTCTCTCTCTCTCTCTCTCTCTCTCTCTCTCTCTCTCTCTATCTCTCTCTCTCTCTAAATAAAATCTTTAAAAATAATTTTGGTAAATTCTGACCTCTCCTTGAAGCGTAGAATCATGCGTGCAAGCCAAGAATCATTTAGCAACTTTCAGTTTATATACCTTTAATAGTTTGATCAATATAAAGATCCTAAATGAAGGTGCATGGTCATGAAGCTCAGATAAGTGTATCTGTTTTTCTGGTTCTCTGCATGCTGAACTAGTTGGCTCCTTCCCAGAAATACAGACCTACAAGAAGAATCACAGGCTAGCATCACCTTATGTCCAACTGTACAGTGAGTGACACATTCTACACTGCATATAGCCGTCTTCTATTAACCCTGTCAACCTGATGTCTCCTTAGTGGTAAATTCAGAGACTGTGGCGTGTTCTGGAATCTGACTGATATAACCACTCCTGCCTCCAATTATTTATTACTGCTAATAATGATTGATTATTGTTGTTTTACTCTTGAGAATCATTATTTAACACTAATCTAGTTCAGTCACACTCATTCCTCATGCCAAACTCAGGTATACTGCTGAATACTTCTAAGCAAGGTCTCTTTGACCTATTCCACAAAAGAGGCTACATTTACATCAGTTAGCATTCTTGGCTTCTACCCATCAGAGCTTCCACACTGGCATATTTATGTCATTATCCCATCAAAAGCTGGTCATGAGACTGACATGTCTTACAGTGTTATAAAAACCTCATCCACTCCTCAGACATGGGGTGATGAGATGTCATGTGTATTCATGTGTTGTCTCTCATCTCATCTCTCACTCTCTCCATCTCTTGTCAAAGTGGCTACAGCATGTGCTTGGCATGAGCTTATTCAGAACAAAATTTGCCTGAGTGAGCACTCGAAAAAAATCTCAGTTTACAGAGGCTGCAGCGGTTCCTAGTGCACAGGTGGGCCGCAATGACTTTCGATCAATTAGTTGCAATAGGGCTGTCCATGTGAGGTCTCCTTAGCAGGACTGATTGGGCTCTGGTGGAACAGCTTTGTGATCACGTTGTGTAGACTCAGTTAATTTGGTCATCTTGTTTTTTCGTAGTTATTTAATAACCTTTTAAGTGTTTTTACCTCTTTGAATTTACCATATCAATATTAATTCTGTTTACTGTGATGTTCAGTTTAGTAATTCTCCAAATAAAATTTTGTTTACGTGCTATGTTACATCATGAATGACATTTTTGTCCTGTATCAGCACATTCAAGGCACCTCTTCTGACTTTTGTACTGTTTGCTATCATGTCAAAAAATGGCAACTGACTAATATTAGGAATGAATTTACACTTTTAACAGAACTGGACAGTTTCAAGTGAGAAACACAACATTAAGCTGCTACGTGCTTTTTTTATTGCCAGGAAGAACATCACCACATTCCTGTGCAGTGTACTTGGAACCGAAGACCCCGAGAGAGGATCAGTTCTGATCATCTGAAACTGACCACATAGCTGCTGGTGAACTCTCTGGATAAAAAGTGTTGTTTCACCTTTACCAAGGACATTCGCTGTGGGTTGTTTGCTGAATAATGGGTTAATGATCCTGTATTTTTTTATTTTTAGCCTCTTGTCTGATGGCAGGGGCTGTTATATAAGGTATATGGCTTCTCCTAAGAACTTTACAGATAAACAACTTTAAAATAAACCAGAGGTTCACTCAAATGTGAGCACACATGCTGTTTGACTTATTATAAATACACTGGCAACTGTATAAAGATTAAATATAGTAAATGATACAAATGAATAAACATGAAAAAACCTGATTATTATGCAGTTGCATATTCATTTGTTGCAGCATTTACAAGTGTCTGAACGTTTAGTTGTTCACTTTAGTTGGTTTTAAATTTTTAAAGGCTTATTCATGCTTTTATATCTCATTAACAAAGGTAAAGAATCAGCATTTAAAGGTCCTTTAAAGTTGTAGAAAAATAGAAAACAGCATATATACTAACCGACTGACCAATCTTTAGCTTGCTACAGTGAGGATGCTAGTGGAGGTGAATAAAAACATCACCCAACTTAGGATAAAATATTATGCATATTCATTCATTCTGAACATCCAGTTGCACCAAAAATGTGCTTGTGGGCTTAGAGTCATGTGAGGACAATTAATCTTCTCCCCCACTCTATATCCCTCAACAAACAGCATTCTTCATGTACTTGACATGATCATGTGACCTGATAATATGGTTCCAATGCATTTACTCACCACCAGAAGTTTGCTGTTTCTGTCATTTGGAAACTTTCTAATGAAGAATGAAGTGAAGGCCTAGGCAGTAACAAATGTGCTTTATGCTCTGGTATCAAATCAGATTCCACACAGCAAATTTATTGATGCATTGTTATAAATAATAGTAACAAAAAATTGCTCTTTGGAACTTAATTTTGGGTGATTCTTTACAGAACCGGTTTTGAAATGAGAAGGGGTGCAAATGTAAGGAATCTTTTTTGAAGTATAAATAGCACACATAATGTATGCTATTTGTGTTGTACATCAAATACATTTTCCAGAGAACCATACATCTAGAAGCAAAGTTGTGTAGGGTGGCCTAGCAGTTAGAACCCTTGTTACCAAAAGATTGCAAGCTCAAGACCTGACCCGAAAACGTCTCAGAGCTGCTGGCTGCTCCGCGCATGCACGTATCTTGGGTTAAATGCAAAGGTTACATTTTGTTGTGGGGCATTTTGTGTATGATTGAGTGTGTTCACAATGACAAATGCACTTTCTCTTTTTTTTAAGTTTAAGACAAGGATGAGCAGGAACTGTCCGTCTTTTTACTGGAGCTGTCCAGGGTGCTGATTGCTACTGAACTGTCTGCTGTTGTAGGATTTTCCATGACAAGTCTTCAGCCTAGTTGAAGCATTACACATACTGTGCAATGTCTCAGGTGCCTGTGCAAATTGGTAAAGCCATTTATCTCAACAGTGAGTGTTTTTCTGCCAGCAAAACAGAATAAATTAGAAAACATGCAAGCAATCAAGAAAGCAGTAGAAACCAGCCATTTTGTTTTTTGTTTGTTAACAGAAGTTGATATTTTGTGAGCTGGTTAGAAGAGCACATGTTTAGTGAGTGAGTGCATGACTATTTGTCATTGTGAACACACCACAGCACAACACAGCACAGTGCACCACAGTGAAATGTGATTTCTGCATTTAACCAATTAATTCTTGGTCATGGGAACCCAAGTGGTACTTGTACTGGTCTGGCATTTGAACCAGCAACCTTTAGGTCACAGGGGCAACTCCCTAACCATTGCACCACCACCATCTCCTCTATGCCTCCAGCCATTGCCGGGAGGGTGAAACAAATATTTTTATATTATTTCTTCTTATTATTTTTTCTGGCAACTGAAGCACAGAGATATAAAATCCAGGACACAAAATCTCTATCTGGTTAAATTATTTTTCTCTTTGACAGTAATCCTGTTGAATTTGGTTGTTTAGGAATCTTTCATAAAACGGCTCCCTGCAGAATTAAAAATGGTTCCACTATTTTCCACCTTCAGTGCTGTATATAGATGTTAGTTATACACTTTGGAATGAATTGTTCTTGTTTTGCATGGGGCTCTAGGAGAAAATAAACACTAGTTATATCATATTATAGTGTTTGTCAGAGTTTTATCTTTTTTTCACAGATGTTTTGGACAATCATACCATAAACTTTCCTTTCACCAGTCCCCATAAAACATGGCATGATTTAGCTCCACATGGCTGAAAGGAAATATGAGGTTTTCATTCCTAGATGGGTATGTCCATCCATACTAGGGGCCTCTGAAGTGCAGTAGGCCAAAAGCACATTTTTTGGGCAATTGCTTGTCAAACGTTTCTCAAAAGAAATCCAAACTTTGTAGATTAAGTGAAGGCAGATAAAGTGAAAATTATTATTTTGTCATTGTGAACACACTCAATCACACACAAAGTGCACCATAATGAAATGTAACCTCATATTATATGCAACCTGCATATAATCCATCACAAGTGCACACATGGAGTGGCGGGCAGCTAACAGTGGGCAAGTTGGCCACACAAAGCATGGAGGTGCATGACTGCAGCTCTTTACGACTCATGTGTGGAGTAGCCCCACCTAGTCATTAACTTCAATGCAAAAATCTAGTGCTTCACTAGCCAATATCTTCTGACATGATGGTTCAAACTTTATAAATGTTTACACACTGTATGACTAGCACTTTATTTAAATGTACATCAGATTTTGACAAGTCTGTCCAGCGGGGCACTGGATCTTGCACATATTGATATCTCAATAAATACTAAATGTCTCATATACATTATACATATACATACATATGCATTATACACTGCAATGCTACTTGTTTTAGAACCTAGACATCATAGGGAGGTTCTTTAAAGTTGTTTAAATGTTCTTTAGGAAACCAAACTTGTTAGGCTATGGCATTACAGCAGAAACCCAGCAGCACTTTTACTTTCGAGGATGCAATTTTATTTTTATTTAAAATTGGTTGGTTCGTTCATTTATTTATTAATTTAAACATTTATTAATTTAAACATTTGTTTATTTATTTATTTATTTCTTCCCCAGTGAACACCTGAACCTTGGAAGGATGGATGAGACGTGGGGCTTGGTGAGTCTGATTTGCTTGCATGTATGGATGTACCCTCGCCTCGGCGAGAGCGTCTATTGCATGTGTGCGCCCATCTGTTCTGCACATGCTCAGATGGAGACGCTCGTAGGCCCCTCCCTGCGCGGGAGTGCTGATCTGTAGGCGGATATAGCAAGCAGTGCGTCGCACAAGGAGAGAGACCGAGGGAGAGCGGGAGAAAGAGGAGGCTCGCAGCTGCTGGATCCCCGGAGGAGGAGCGGAGAGAAAAAAGCCACCGCGAGACTGGAGCCGAGGTCAGGTACCGTTGCTGTTCACACTCCTGCACACGGACGCGCGGGGTTCCTCTGCGTGCCCAACGTCCCACCGCTCCAAATGCAGCAGTGGGACCCCGCTGAACCTCGGTGCCATCAGATTTAGATGCACTGATGTGCAGTATTTAGGCTCAGGCGTCGTGCACGCGGCGATAATGCTTCGTGCTGGACGTGCAGGTGACCAGGAGGGAGCAAGTGGACGGAATGATGCAGTGAACACTGCTCATGCTGCTGGGGGAACCCATGCAAATAGGCTACGGAGCCACGATGCTCACAGCAGTAGTACTGCTGTTCCTAGCCTTTTCACAGTGAGATGGTCAGCTGCACTAATGAAAGTGGGACTGACCAACACCCATTCGCCAAGTTTGGCCACTGATGAAGTCCATGTGAGCATTTTGTGCAAGCCATTTAATTCAGGTTCACTGTCCCAGGCACTGATTTGCATGTAAGAGATCAGTATAAACCCAATGCAGTGGAACATATTTAGATTTAAACATTGGGGAAATAATGTTAAATCTTCATGCTGTGTTAAATGCTCTTCTACATTGTAATCAGTAATAACTAGTAATAATTTGCTTTTCCTACAAAGCCACACTTCACTTTTGTGATACGGTGTTCCATGTCCCGCTGTATGGTAGTACCCTGGTTTAATTATAATCATTAGATTTCGTATTTGTGCAAGACAAAACCCACACTCTTGTGTTTGCTACACTTTTGTCTGCGTGTGTTTGTGTGTGAAGCCAAGGCTCGGGTTCTTCCCTGAGACGTAGAGGCTGAAGTGTAAGGGCAGGACCCAGGCGTGCAGGGCAGATGACATATGTATTCATGCAGTGGCCGCAGTGCCTGGGCTGGGATACCCTGAGCTGGAGTGGGGTGAGGGAGGGGAGGGGGATAGAGCAGGGGGTTCTACCAACCACTTCAGTGCACTCCTTCCTTCTCTCAGCCAACCAGTGCTTTTCTTCCTTTCTCGGCCGCTTTTCCGTCTCGCTCGCTTTTGTTCTTTTGCACTGTGTGCTTTGTGTATCTCTCTTCCTCTTTCTTTTTCGCTCCCTCTAACATGCTCTCTCTCTCTTTCTTTCTCTCTTTCATTATCTCTCTCTATTTCTTTCTCTTTGTCTCTTGCTATCGTTCTCTCGTTCTCTTTCTCTCAGTTTCTTTCTCTCGCTCTTTCTATCCTTTTTCTCTTTTTTTTGCTCTAGTAGTGTGTGTTTCAATTTGCTTTCTCATCATCTCCCTCTCTGTACCTTTTTCCTTTCCTTTTTTCAATTTGTCTTTCTTTCCATCTCACATTGATCAGTTCTCTCTCCCTCTCACGCTCTTTTTCCCTCTTTTTTTCTCTCCCTCTTTGGCCAGTGTGTTGTGCTCTGTCTTCGTCCCACAGGAGGCTTATTCCTCAGTGGACATCTCATAGTAGCCGCTTGGGCCTGCACTGTAATTTGCTAAGCTAAAACACTACTTAGTCCCTCCCTTCATAAAGCCAAGACCTTAAACCACATCAGTTTGCCAGTGTGCTTGTAAAGTTTTATGAGGATGTGGTCTAGAAGCTGCCCACAGTAGAGTGTAAGAGGAAGCAGAGGGATAAACTCTCCAGAGTCGGCCAAGACGACAGCGTCGTGCAGCCACTTTAACCTTTTAGACTCCAAAACTTTTACTCAGTTATCTAGACTAATTATTCACTGCTGTGAATTATTAAGTAAAATGATGTGAAATACACATTTAAGACAGATGCAAGTCTAATTGTTTGAACCTGTTCAGGAGGTGGTCTGAGACACATTGGGCCACATGTATACATACATTATATAGCATATATAGCGTAAATGCAGCCATCTCTCCAAAACACATTCGACAACCAAAACCCCTCCCACTACTGTGATTGTACCTCCTACTGCTGTTCTGATTATTGAAGAAACCACCCTTCAGGATGTGGTATCGCTGCATTCTGGTCTGTCTGCTGACGCGAGTTTCTCCTCTGCGTTTAATTTCAAATCCATACCCCACTTGGACCTCATCTCACTACAACACGTTGTTTTAACACACATGATGCTTTATGTGAACATTGAGTGTGCTTTGCTAATTTGTGCTTGTCTTTTGATTAGAACAGAAAAATGAGAACCAGCACAGGTGATTGCTTGTTGTATATAAGCTGTTTAGCATATGGATTGGTGAAGCATTTGGTTACCAAGTGTAAAAGCATGTGTATAAAAGCAGGATATAATATGTGTATATATATATATCAGGATGCACTCCAGATACTGTTCACATGGAGTGAGCAGATTAAATTATGGTTAAAATGTGTTGATCTAGAAGTGAATTGTAGTTATAACAGCAACTGAAACAACTGTGCAAATCACACATGTATGAGAACATGTAAAGATGTACAGCACATGTTACAATGCTCACAATAGACCACAATGTAAGTGAGTTTAAGATGAAAGTGACTCTTTGTCATTGTGAACACACTCAAGCACCACAATGAAATGTGACCTCTGCATTTAACCCATC
>JBBPDA010109857.1:0-10017 GCA_037974385.1 Arnoldichthys spilopterus
GGTTAAATGCAGAGGTTGCATTTCGTTGTGGTGCTTCAATGTGTTCACAATGACAAATAGTCACTTTCACTTCACTTTCACTTTCACTTAAATAGGTAATCACCCAACTATGCTGGACACTGGCCCCCAGGACTTCTAGAGTGTCCCGGATCTACACTCTCTCTGTATAAAATAAAACATGGTTCCAGAAAAGGCTCTATAGAAGTGCCAGCTTTGGTTTTCTTTTAGTGAATCTTTGTAAAAAAAAAAAAGATGAAAGTTACTACTGCACATCAAGAAACAATTAGAAGCGTTTATTTTAAAATAGTGTAGCACATGGGGTGCACAAATCTGGTCCAGCTAAGTTACAGCTACTGACTGTTATAGAAGGTAGTACAATCTGTCCAGTCCATTCCTGGGTGATTTTTACTATTTAATCTCATTTATAACAAAAATGACCAACATAACCTCAGTCACCATCATCCACATATAGACCATCCATTCCCAGCTGTCTAGCAAGCAGTACTAGAGCATTCTATGCCAGAATACCAAACCCCCAGGCCTTCAGACTGGCCTCCTAACTGTATGTCCCATTTCCCACACTGGGGCTGAATCTCAAATGAACACCTACTCCCTATGTAGTGTACTATGCAGAAATTAAAATTCCTGCTCCTGCTTGTAAACAATGGGTCTCATTCACCAATATCTTAAGTTTTCCTAAATTTGTTCTTGACAAAGGTCCACATGGGTTTCTGCCAGTCCCAAACCATGTACATCAAGTGAACTGGAGATGCTAAATTGCTCCTAAATTTGACAGTGTGTGCGAGTGTGTTTTTGTGTCTGTCCTGTGATGGACTGGCAACCCATCCATGATGTTTCACCACCTTCTGCCCGGTTGTCCTTCCTTTATCAGTTAATGTTTTTAGAGTTTTTTTTAGAGATGTTCTTATAACAAAGAAGACGTAGTCATCTATGAACTAAAATGATCTGAATTGAGCTGAATTCATCTGAACTCTTTTGAACTTTTCAACTGTACCGAATTGAATAAATGACATTTTCTGGTTGTACCATGATAACAACAATAATAATCTTAAATGTGTCTTGACTGCTGGCACAAAAAGCTAAATTACTGTTGGGCATGGCACTTACACTGATAGGGGAGAAAAAAGCAGAGTTAAGTGGCTGAGAGTGAGTTTTGATGCTGTAATTCCATTGATAAGCCCCCTGTGTAGGCCTAAAGCCCTGGCAGCTTCGACACACTGTAAACTACTGATTACTGCTCATCTAGCTCATCATCACATCCTCA
The DNA here is from genome assembly GCA_037974385.1 of Arnoldichthys spilopterus. Taxonomy (NCBI): domain Eukaryota; kingdom Metazoa; phylum Chordata; class Actinopteri; order Characiformes; family Lepidarchidae; genus Arnoldichthys; species Arnoldichthys spilopterus. The sequence goes on from JBBPDA010109857.1 coordinate 1,286, forward strand.
CAACAACCAGCCGGGGGCTATCTCTCTCTCTCTTTCTCTCTCTCTCTCTCTCTTTCTCTCTCTCTCTTTCCCTGTCTTGCTCCCTCTCTCTCTTCTCATGTTTGAGGTGTGTGCTGGTGTCATAATTATCTAACACGGCCTGTCTGCTGCCCTTATTTTGTAATTAGCTTCACCAAACTGATTGGTATGGCTTCCTGAATTCATCCCTTTTAATGTTTAAACATTTACTTTGTGCTTGAAGGATTTGTTTGTATATACCCCTGCATGTGATGAACGCTTTTCAAGTAATTGGTTCCTAGGGGACGGCACTTTCTAACAGTTAAAGCATAATTACAGCCCCTATGAAATGTTAAACTGCCCTGGCTGTCTCCTGCGCCGGCTTAATTGCGCGCAACAAGTAAGGCAGGCTTTTCATTTTGTACCATCATAAGGCTGGACTGAACCTTCATGGAAACACACAGAAATTTTGTAGGGAAGTAAATAGCCTCTCATATGGTAATTTTGTAGAACACCAAAGCACTTTGAAATGCAGGGGGCTTATTGAAACCATTGCCGGCAGCTTTTTTTTTTTTCTTTTCCTTTCTCCTCATGCTTGAAGGGTATTCGTGTGCTTGTGTGGGTATGCACCAATCAACCATTACATTAAACCCACCTGCTTAATATTGTGTAGGTCTTCCTCATGCTGCCAAAACAATTCTGGACCACTGAAGGGTTGCAGTGGTATCTGGCATCAAGAAGTTAGCAGCAGAGTCTGCAAGGTGGGGCCTCCAAGGATTGGACTAGGTTTGTCCAGCACATCTCATAGATGCTCGATAAAATTGATGTCTGGGGAACATAGAGATCAAGTCAACACCTTAAACTCTATCATGCTCCTCAAACCATTCCTGAACAACTTTTGGAGTGTGACAGGGCACATTATCCTGAGCTTGTCACCAGCACACAGTTTGTCCTTCCTTGGCCAACCTTTTGTAGGTACCTGCCACTGCATATTGGGACATGTTATTTTGGAGATGCTTTGACCGAGTCATCTCTTCATCACAATTTGGTCCTCAAATGGGCTTAAATCCATACAATTGCCTTTTCCTGCTTCCAGTACATCAACTTCAAGGATTGTTCACTTCCTGCCTCATATGTCCCACCTAGTGAAAGGTTCCATTGTAATGAGATAATGTTATTCACTTGTCACACTCATCTGTTGGTGGTTTTAATGTTGTGGGTGATTGGTGTACAAGTGTGTGTCCATCTCTCGCTCTCTCTTTTTGTCTGTATATAGTATATATACATACACATGTGTACATATAAGCCAAGAAGAATTAATAGCCATCATGTTTGCACCCAGTTTTTCCAGGTCGCAGCCCAGCCTGGTTAGTTATGTGGTACTCTGCCTTTGTTTAATTACTTAACAATGTGCTGCTGCATACATCACTGTTATTTATTTACCACAACCTCGATCCCAGTGCAAAGCTCAAACTGTTTATATTTAAGGCCGCGTCTTTGAACTGTCAGTGCTTTGTTGTTCTCTTTGCAGTTCCCTGATTAGAGATTTAAATATTAAATGTTAGAACAATTGAGAAATTTAAAGTGATCCTTAAAAAAATATGTTGAATTAATAGGCCGAATTATAATTCTCTTGGCTATTCCATCAGACATTCATTATTCAGAGGAAAAAAAGGCAAACGAACTTAATAGGGAAATATCATTTTGCTCTCATTTATTCATAATGGAGGGAGAGCACCAGTGTGTGTGTGTATGTGTGTGTGTGTGTGTGCGAGTGCATATGCATGCATGTGTGTATGTCTATTGGCCTCTTGTGGTGTGAATATGCAATTATGATTTTTCCTCATGATCTCCTTTCATAAGCTCCTTTCTTCCCTTTCTTCTGCGTCTAAAATAGGACACGCTCTTTCATCATGCCTTCCAGCTAATATCCATCTACTGTAGATTCAGAGGCAAAGTGTAAACACAACGCCACCATGAAAGGCCAGACCTTTTCTAGAATGTCAAAAGTAATGTGTTCTTTATATGATCTTCTCTATGCTGCAGTGCGCTCCAGTATGTGTACCACACTGTTCTTCCTAGAGTCTCAATAACACTGAAACAATATCTCATCTCCAACAGCAGAATTCAGTATCCCTTCTGCAATCAGCTGATAACACGAGAATGTATAAAAACTTTTGCAGTGTTTTTTTGTGCTTATTTATTCTCTACATGCAATCCCACTTTTGATTTATTCAGATGTGTTGAGTGTTCATCCATATTCAGAATAAATAAGGGTAAAATGACAACAAAATGGGCGTTTTCAAATTTCTACATGATTTAAATGCTTTGCATAACCACAACTAATTAGTAAGCAAGATGATTTCATGTGACTATTCCCAAACATTTTTTTGTCTGATCTGTTCCAAGGAATGCAATCGTTTTAAATACTTTTATGTCATAAAGTTATTGATGACAGACACACTAAATATTTTGGGAGTGGTTTGATGAAGAAACCGGGCCATTTTTATTTGCAACTCCATCTTGTGGTACACACCCGTAACATTTCTGGAGCCCCCCCCTCCCCTTATCAAAACCGACATTAGCTAGTTTCCCTAATAGAAAGCAGAGACATCTGCAGTTACAGTGGTGCCATCATTCCTGCCATTATAGCTTGAGAATATGATGTATTGTACTATTTGATTATTACTCAAAATGTGACATTTCTCATGCAGGCTACATAGTATAAATTTTAATTTTAACAAGTTTAACAACCAACCTGGAAAACCAACAATAAATGAATATATCACAATATCATTGGTCTAAAATAGGGTATAAAGCCTAAAATAAAATATGTTGCATAAAGGATAATAATTGTAATAAATAAATAATATATAAACACAATTTAAAGTAAAAATAAAAGTAAAATAATTCATAAATAATGGGATAAGGATTAACTTAAAATGTGATTGGCTGAGCCATATTGGAAGTGGTTGTAAAATATGCACACCCCACAACAAATGGATTCTGTATGAATTTACTAAGCCACTAATAATCATTGTACAGTTATTAGACTGTGCTGTTGCTCATCTTGCTGATGTAGTGATGTGAAAAATTAAGAAAGAACCTAATACTGTTAAAACTGAGGGGCTCTGAACTTATTTTCTTAACAGCTAAGTTAAAACCTCTAAACAGGCTAAAATATAGCTATCAGGCTAAAGTGCTCCTCCATTAATATTTAATGTTCGGCTTGGTTTACTGAATGATTTGTTGTTAAACTGTAAAAATGTAAAGTATACATTGCTTTAATGTTTTACATGCTTTGGTTAGATCTGCATTAATTAGTAACAAATACTGTTTAAAAGCAAATGCATGGCACCTTTAGCTTAATGCTAACTCAGAAAACTATACACTGAGACCAGCAGAAATTAGCAGTGTTTTTTTCTTTACTGTGATATTTCTTTTTATTATTTGACTACATGTTTTATGATTTCATAAAATCACGTGATAGGCTTGGCCAGAAAACACAGACCTCTAGCAGCCACTAGTCTGGTGCCAGTACAATGCCCATTTTGTTTGGGAATAAATGAATAACACCAGTATCATCAGTGTTGGGAGTTAATTTTGTGTGTACTATGTGAATGGCACAGCAGCTGTTTATTTAGGTGTGCTGCTATTTAATAATTTAAAGTCCCTTTTATTTTATTATTTATAATACAAATGTAATTATGAACTTCTTTAATTATGACCTCATTAATAACCATTTATAAACTAATTATAAATCATTCACAAACCCTTTATAATGTTAGTATTGTAAAGTAGTTATCTTATTATCAATAATAACAAGTTATTTTTTGAGAATTTGTGTATTTGATCACCATGTATGTTGCCATTTCACATACCTAAGATCATATGATAAAATCATGGTAACACAGTCCCTGGTGCCTTATTGCTTTAATATATATTATTAATAGTAATATTAATATATCATATTCAGTACTACATTATTACATTAATAACTTCAATATTAGAAAAATGTACTAATGCTTACAGTTCACCTGCTTATTGGGGACACTTTATTTAAACTATTATAAAAACCTAACTCATTAAAAACCTAAAACTACATAAGAACTATACAGCCTTTGAGCAAATGTATAAAAAATAGCCAGATGTGAGTAGAGTGGCCTATGAAATAATCAGAAGAATCAATAATAATAATACCTCACAAAGAGCAACTTTAGAAGTACAAATGTACCAGGTCCAAAAGTACATTTCTTACTTATACATACAGTTTAGCACCTATCGTCTGAGGGCATTAAGTTTATTAGATGTCATTACTCTGTTTTGGATCATTTTGGTCTAAAATAAAAAGATAAAGCTCCAAAGTGAGAGGTGTGTCCAATCCAGCAGTCCAAATACTGTCACTGACAAAACAGAGTGAAATTAAAGACAGAAAAATCAATTAGTATATAATGTTTGTTATCAGTGAGAAAAATGTAGAAGTAAATAAGAACTGAAAATACTCTAAAGACTTATCTATCAGAATCCATCACCAAGTTTTCCCTGAGTACATGAAACATAGTAAATAGTCATTAGCCCCCGTGGACTTAGCAAGTCGTTAAGCTTCATTTCTTGTCTCCACTGTCTCTGTATGTAATTTTAGTTTCTCCCAGAGCATTCTTAGTGCTGGTTCAGTGCTGCCATACCTTTCCCAGCTTAACCCCAGATGTTTATCACGACTGGAGAGAGAAGTAGAAACTGAGCTTTTGTCTGAGCCAGTCTTTCAGGGCTTCTGACAGAGGATCCTGTTTAAAATTCCCATTAAAACCATGTATGTCCTCAGCTGGAGGCCATGTTTCAAAATCACTGTGAGAAGTCTGACTTCAACAATAGAACTATTCTGCGTGGGGGAAGAAACTTTCAAGTATACAGTTTAATATTTTCCCAGAGTTCAAGGGAAGACAAAATTAAAGCCTATATTTTAACTGTTGAAAGATACTTTCTAATGCAGTAAATTTAGTGGAAAAATTAAAAATAAAAAACAAATCAAATGTAAATCAAAAACTCTACATTTTGCTCTCTGTTTTAAACCACTTGGCAAACTATGTAAAGCACAGTTTTCAAAAGGTAAAAAATTGAACTATGAGGTTTTCTTTTGACTGCAATAATATATATATATATGAAGATAGAGAAAGATGTCATTCAGAAAATCGTTTTGCCACAAAAGTCATTGCGATGTTAAGCCAGAAATGGTAGAGTGTGAAAAGTGTGAGTGAAGTGTGTGTGGAGTGCTCTGGGCTATTGGTATGAGGGAAGGGTAAACAACACAAACACACACACACACATTTACTCATATTCACGCCCTTACCCTGACACCCCACCCCGCCCCACACAGATACACACACTGTAAACACGCGGCCCCTCATTAGCTATAATGAGATGTTATGGGAAGCCCTTAGATCCATTGTGTGTCTCCAGAAGAATCTCTGTGCTTTTGTTGTTGTTGTTTATATGTAGAGGATCATTGCTTTAGCCTCAGAAAACCTCTGCATTCCTCTCTTTTTGCAATCCGATGCCCAATGGTGTCACTGTCAAACACTTCTGTCCCTTTATTTGTTTCCTTCTGTCGTTTCACTAAAAACATACTTGTACTGTGATTTTCCTGTGTGTGTGTGTGTGTGTGTGTGTGTGTGTGTTTAGTGATATTCAGCTTAATCCTCTGTGATTTACCATGCCCGTTTTTACAGCTGTAAACCAAATGAGGTTTTTCCTCCCACTCTTGTGTCAATCCAGCCCATACAGTCAATACAGTATGTACTCATCAGTGCTGTGGGACATTTGCTCTTTAAAGTCTGGAGTTATTATTGTCTTCACAATGTACTGAAAATGGTGTTTTGAATTAACGTAAATTAAATATCTTTCATTTATGCTTTAGCAATAATTATTTTTGGTGTAATATATATTTATTAAACATGTGTCAAATATACACATTGGATTTAAGTAAATTTAATCAACTTTTGTTTCCTGTTTGTATAATTAAGTTGGCTTGAGAAATCACACAATAAATTATGTTGTTACACAACTGATTCCATTTATATCTGATTTGTGTACAGTGTACTGCTGCTCAAAGTTCTGGAATCAGTGTTTTCACTTATAGACTGTAAAATCAGTATTGTAGCAGATAATTCATAATGTCACTAATTCATTTAATCACATATAATCTGCCAAACAAACAAACAAATAAAAAAGAAATACTGAATATAACATCTGAAAGAAACCTTTTGTTGTCAAAAGTGGTGGGCTGTGTTAAGGGACAATGGTTTTCTTAAGTATACATGAGCCCATGTGTTTACATTTATCCCAATAGCCAGACAGTTTGTTCTGATGGACTTCTGAGGGCTTGAAGGTCATGCACATCAGCAGAGGTGTCTGGTCTCCATAGACTTAGATTTCTCTTTATTCCCTGAATCTTTTCAGAATATTATGATGGGGAAAGATTTACATTTTTCTGAATCTTGTGTAAATATTTTGTTTCAACTAATTTACAATTATTTCATTAAGTTTATCACAAATTGGTGAGCCTTTGGTGGATGCATGATACCCTCATCTGTTACCAGTTCACCTGCTTATTGTGGACTGTTTCAAAATGATGAAGGTTGAATATTAACTTTTAAATAACTTTGCCTCAGTCCCAACTGTTTTTGAGCATGTTGCAGGCTGGTTACGAAAGAATTAAGTCATTATTTGTACTTTTGCCAGTTAAAGCTTAAGACAATTTACACATTGCAGATTTGTTATTATAATGTTATTTTAGCACATTTAGGAAAATTTCCCAACATTTATGGAAATTGGGTTTGTATTTATAATAGCAAAAAAAAAACGAAATATGTAAATAAATATATAAGTAAATTCTAAACTTTTGAATGCAGTGTACCATACATTGATTAGAATATGTCCACCTGCTTTTGTATGCAGGAAAAATGCCAAATCTCCTTTTATAAGGGAGAAGTAGCAAATACAAATATACCGAATTATTTTCAAAAATGCTAAAAGAGGTGTAAAAAGTTCAGTTTTGTGTGTATGCTTTCATTGAGATTTTCTTTGTTTTTTTTTGTTTTTTTTTACCAAGAGTTGTTATTCTATTCCCCTTTTAATTCTCCTTGTTGAGCTGCATTATGGGAGTCCCACAGCGGAGCATGGCATTTCTTCTGCAATTATAAATGTGACACCAAACGGGTCTTAGTGTATCATTGCAGAGGGACACGCTTGGATAAAAACGCCTCATCCACAGACAGCCACTGCCTGTAATGCCGCCCAGTAATTGTGTATGTTCGCTTTCTGACCACCGGTGTCTTATTTTCTCTCCTCTTTTCATTCTGTCCATTCTCCAGCTCCTTTGTGTCCTTTCCCAGGCTACTTAGGCGGCCTCCATATGATGACAGTGTGTTGAGACTTCACAGCCACATGCAGACATACGCAGAGACACACAGTGCTAATTAGAGTATCCTAGCCTATTGCTGTTATGGCTCATTTACAGCTATTTACACAGGTTAAGAGTGAGATAGGCTTTTGCTTACACATACTTTCACTCAAGTTTGAGCCTATGTGTGAAAAAAAGACACGTGTACATCTGTTTTCTCCACATATCACACTAATGCATGAGCATCTTGCTCACTGAATGTGCACATTTGTTTGGACATCCCAGGTCAAATTATATATTTTGTTGTTTAATTGCAATATTTGCATGGAAAAAATGATATGACACATATGATCTGTTTATAATTAAATTTATTTGCAGAATTCAACATATTGCTAGTAATAGATAGAAATAAAGTGAGGTACCCATGAGAAAGGTATCGTCCAAAAGCAATGCTCCCCAGGCCCTTATTGATCTGAAATAGCATGGGTCATGTGATTAAGCAGCACAACTTTAACACAAAAACATGATATATCTAAGTTATTAGTACATTTAGGCCCTGTGTACATGCATAATGGATGATGAGATCACAAGTATAAACAACAAATACAAGTAAATACAAGTGTAAACAACAACCAAAATGCATTGTTAAGTGATCACTTAAACCACTTGTCAGGGTGACCTGGGACATGTGGATACATACATATAGTCTGAATGCTAATGTGTCTCCAACAATGACGTAACAGAAAAAATATTTCATATGACAGCATGACAATCATCTTAATACAACAGACACAAGAAGTGTAAAATAAAAAGTGAATCTAGCATGCAATATAGCCAACGATAACAGTAGTAAGTCGGGAAGGGACTGTAGGGTAGCTTGAACATTTTACAAGTTGGATAAAGTGTTGCATGAGTGTCCATCATTTTTCCCTGTGGAAGATGTGTACGATTCTGTTGACAGCCTTATCTCCAGCTGTACAGCTGGCTGTTTAAAGTAATAACTGTATGCAGCAGGTTTGATGGTAAGGTAAGGTTGACTAGTATTGTAGTATGTGTTGTAATTCAGAGAATTTGTCTGAACAAATATTTTTGCATTGCTGGTCTTGTGGAAGTGATGTAAGCAGTAACAAAGTGATCAGCTTGGAGCACACGAGACACACTTTAAAACTAAGTGTAAACAGGGCCATTTAATGTGAAGTGGTTCAAAAGAAGCTCTTTTTAATGTTCAAGTAAACTTAATTGTTCACCCTCAGTACAACATCAAACAGATAGATAGATAGATAGATAGATAGATAGATAGATAGATAGATAGATAGATAGATAGATAGATAGATAG
>JBBPDA010109858.1:0-10015 GCA_037974385.1 Arnoldichthys spilopterus
AGCTGGGATTGGCTCCAGCTTCCCCGTGACCCGGAAACGGAAGAAGCGGTTGGAAAATAGATGGATGGATGGATGGATGGATGGATGGATGGTTACGCAACAGTGGTCAACATGCTTCTGCTCTAATTCTGTTTTCCAGGGATCAAATTACATACATAGAGGCATACATTAAATCAGTAAAAACATTCAAAAGACAATGACAATGGTTACTGCACTGTACTGTAAACAACAGGTAAACTGTGAATATCTCTCACCCACCTCACTGTAAACTGCAGTATACAATATTAGATCTAGACTATGTAATATATATTGATATATATAATAAATTATAAATATATATAAAATATAATATTATATTGTACTCTGTACCTCAGCTCCTCTACCTCAATTCAACACTGAATAATGTAAGTTATTATATTGTACTTTGCACTTTTTATGTCTATTTTTTCTTTTTTTATGTTCTTCTTGCTGTTGGTGCCTGAGAGCTACCAAACACATCTCGTTGTCTCTCATTTTCATTCATTTATTCATCTGGCTGATGCTTTTATCCAAAGACTTCACTCAAGGGAACCTCAGTAGTGACTGGGCCAGACTTGGGGCCCTTCAGGTCCCAAGTGCAATGTCCTAACCACTAGGCTCCACTGCCCTATTCTGATACAATGACAATACAAATCTTAAATCTCTCTTATATAATCTTACATCTGAGGTATTAGAGAAACCAAGCAACACTTGAAGAAAAAGGCCTCAACCAGTGGGTTTGTAGTGTTATTGTCACTGGAAATGTAGAGTCTCTGTTTAAAATGGGTTTTGTTCTGGTCAAGTGTAGGTAAATTGTTTCCATGGCGGTACCACTGGGTTCAAAGCTACAGTCAGCTGTGAACAGAAATTTGTCGCAGTACAATTTGATTTCAACATTTTTGTTAGGATACATTAAGGTTCTCACAATTTTTGATACTCTGGGTACAGACAGAATTCAAAGGGCAGAAGAGTCGGGTTTGGAAATGTCTGAGTTTAAAGACGGGTTCAGACAGAACTGGGATATGATTTTGTCAGAGTAGATTCTGATTTGGACATTTGGTTTGACTAAAGTCGAGTTTGGACCGATACACTCAGGTACAGACTGTCCAGCAGACCCTGATTTTCTTGCAGTGCCTGGATGAGTCTTTTCAACCGCGTATCACTGTCACATCCCTCTCATGGATACTGACAAAGACTGATAACCAGAATGAAACACATGCTCTCTCTCTCTCTCTCTCTCTCTCTCTCTCTCCCTCTCTCTCTCTCCCTCTCTCTCTTTCTCTCGCTCTCTCTCTCTCTCTCTCTCTCTCTTTCTCTCGTTCTCTCCCTCTCTCTCTTTTCCTTCTCCCTCTCCCTCTCTCTCTCTCTCCCTCTCTCTCTCTCTCCCTCTCTCTCCTGTAGTGATTCCTCCAGCACAGCAGCACCACTGACTCTAAAATAGCTCCACCCCCCCTCTCCCTTCTTGTGTGTCTGACATTTGAAAGGAAGTTATTTCAGCAGCGCTACTGTCTAGCAGCACTTATGCATGGAGTGAGGAGAGGGAAGAGTGATCCTCTAAAATATAGAGAAATGTTGCTTGATTTCATGGACACTGAGCATCTTGAACAATCTTAGGAAACAGAAGAAAAATCTCCTAAAAACTGGGATGGGACTCGCACAACGACACTTAATCCTGGAGGAACAGGCTCCTGTTGTTACGCTGTCCAATGAAATTACAGGTACTATAGAGCCTCGCTCCACCCTTCCCATGTTTGGTGTCACCATGTGATAGGTGGTGGCCTAGGTAGCGGGTGGAATTGGCCATAAATGGGGAGAAAATTAGGGGAAAATACCAAAAACATAAATTGCAAACATGATTTAATTATAATTACAAAAAATTACTAAATCATTTAAGCCCCAGAGCTATTTTACCCCCCCCCCAAACCCACCATTTAGCCCCTCTGTTGTACTCCTGTATACTCTCATTGATCAACAAGCCGCCTGTCAAACACTGACAAATATCTTAAGAGTAAAACAGAGAGAGAGAGAGAGAAAAAGAGCGAGAGAGCATGAAAAAGAAGAGTGTTGCTATGGGGATCAGGCTGCACTTTCCGTACTGTCAGGTCAGTAATTGAAGGGCCATGGTTGCGTCTGGTCAGAGTGCTGGCCGAGGCGAATGCTACAGCGCTAATTAGGACGACTCCATGAAAGATGTGGGGAGAAAAAAAAAACAGAGGGAAAAAAGGTTTCGACAGAGAGAGAGAGAGAGAGAGAGAGAGAGAGAGAGACAAGACGGCGGCTGTGTCAAACACCCCGGCCTGGTCCTAATCCCACTAATGGCCCAGACTGCCTCAATTAGAGACACTTTACACGGCCTGGGACAAAATGGGCAAGGGACGCTCACAAAGGGGCAATTGGAAAGACGGGGAGTGAATTGATCTTGAATGGCCCATTAGTGTTTGATCTGCCCAGTGGAAATCTGCCCACACGGCGCGCGAGGTGCCAGAATGAGCGCCTCAGTTTTTGTGAGGATGGCTACAAAAAATAACAAGAAGAACAATATAACTCCACTGCTGGGTCTCGACTAAAGGCTTAGACTTGGACTGACCACACTGCCACACTCATGCGTGAGGACCTTTTGACCTTTTGGCCTAGTGCACTGATGACTGGGGAAAAAAACTGGACATAGGTCTGTTTTATGCAAATGCTGATTGGCCGACATGTAGGCGGTGGTAGCCGAGCAGTAAGCAGTGGTAGCCACTAGTGGGTAGTGGTGGGCTAGTGGTCGGTCAAATTCCACTTCTCTTTTTGGTCAGAGGGTTCCTCCAGGACAGGTTCTCCAGCCGAGGCTTCTGTTGACTTTTGTCTCCTGATTGACACAACTGCCAGCTTTGATCCTACTATTGGGAGGTAACCGTTTCAATCCCCGGCGATGCTACAGTCATCCTCACTGAGTGGGCAGGGTGGCCCTCCCTCTCCCTTTCTCTCTCAGCAGGACACTAGCCAGTGCAGGTTTCCTCTAGCTTGCACAAATGGCAGTCAGTGTTGTCATCCAAGTGTGTTTCAGCTGATGATACGGTGTTAGCAGCAGGTCGTAAACATGTGGAACCCAGAGTCACTGGACAGCGTAAGGCACTTGGAGGAGTTCGCTGACTGTCAACATGTGCTAGGCCTCACCCTCCCAGTAGATAAGAGATAAGAGACCCCTTCATTAGTCCCACGAGTGGGAAATGTGCGTTGCTATGGCAGTAAAGAAGGTAAGAGCAGCAGAAGAGCAGGTAAAGCAACAGATAATGTTAAAAACTACACAGCACAATAAGATGAAGACGTAAACTTTACAAAAAATATACAGACAGTGTATTTATAGTACTGTGATCTGATGTCAGTGACCAGTTCTGGGGGGGGACTGCCACAGTCAAAGCTGCAGGGGGCGGAGCTTCATGAAATTGTGTCGGTTTTCATTAATTAGACGAATGATTTTTCTTGTCCATCAGTTCTCGTCATGTACAGTTGTTTTGCGAGATGCCGTCTTGTAGCTAAAGGTCAAGTAGGGCTTTACGTTTTCGGTGGATGGCATTTCATGTTGGCATATAGGAGCCTTTACAGGAGCGGCTGGTGATATATATGAGACATATGTTTCATTCAAGGCCTATTTGACATTTTTTCAGCTCCCGTTGCTGATGGACAGCTATGAAAAGTAATTACACCTTAATGTAGTCTTGGCTGTCATTTTCGGGATGTTGAGTTTGTATGTTAATGACCACTGCTCTCATTGACCGACTGACCGAGGGTTCTTGTTTCTGTCATTTCGGACATCGTGCCGTATGTAGATATATATATAGCCCTGTGTTGCCCTGATGTCAGATCAGACACTTGGCGGAACATCGTAAACATGGTGACTCAGGCCCACTTGGTCTGTCCTGGGGCGGTTCCATGTGGGTGTCAAGCTCAAGCCTATACACAGTTAGACATGTAAAGTGTGTATAAGCACGTGACACTAAAGAGTGAACACGTGCATTCACCCCCCCCCCCCCACACACACACACACACACGTCTGACATCTTATGCCATACTTAAGAACTAAGTAACAATGAATAATTAAAAAAAACTATTATTATTATTATTATTATTATTATTATTGCTGTGCTTGATTAAGAGAAAAACATGAGGGGGGCAGTGGAGGCCTAGTGGTCAGGACATTGCGCTAGGGACCCAAAGGTTGCAGTGAGACACGTGAGTGTCGATCGGTCAGGAGGCCTTGAACAGGTTGGGCCAGAACAGTGCTGAATTAGGTGTGAAGGAGGGAAGGATACTTTGAAGACCACAGAGAGAAAGTACAGGAGGATGCTGGAGTTGGGGGGTGTTAAAGCGAGAGAGGGGCTGAGGGAAAAAGAGGTGCTAACCCTAGAGGTGCTCCTCCAGTTCTCCTGATTATCACCTGTGTCCTGGAAAACCGACTGCAATCAGTGGCTTCTGGCTCTACAGATCAGCCCCGACGACCCAAAACGCAGTTCCTCATCACAGCAGCAAGATGGGGAGCCTGCACAGGTGATTAGGTCACGCGTGGAATTTCAGCAAGGCTAACTAACAAACACGGTGCCAGGGGAACATGATGATTTATCCCACTGAAATCAGCGCCAACGCAACTTTATACATCAGCTGTAGATGTGAAGCTTTGTAGAATGAAACCTTTCACACCTTAGGCCTACAACCCTGCGGAGAACAGGCCCAACCCGGCCCAAAAACACTGCAAATGAAAATGAAAAAACTGGACATAGGTCTGTTTTATGCAAATGCTGATTGGCCGACATGTAGGCAGTGGTAGCCTAGCAGTGGCTAGTGGTCGGTCAATCTGTTCACAATAACAAACTCCACTTCTCTTTTTGGTCAGACGGTTACTGTTTACAGTTACTGTGCTCAGACAAAATCCCATTACGGCATGAACCGGTCGATTCTGTGTTTCTTTCTGAATCAGATCATACGGATTTTTAAAGAGCTCCATCTTTAGAGGGAAAACAAATATCTAGCAAATATGCTAATCTAGCAAAAAGCTTCAGGATGCTGCTCAGGAACCACTCTTAATGTTTCTAAGAATCTTCTACCTTTACATTTACCTATACATTTATTCATGTGTCTAAAGCTTTTATCCAAAGCCGCTTCCAGGACGGAGGAGACAATCAAACGTTCGCTTTACACAGAGTAACACTGAGGTGAAGCCACACGGAGACCAACACACTGCTCATAGTTATAAAATAAATAACAGACGTAATTACTGTAATACACACACACACCAAGAGCTTATACAACTACAGACACAACTACAGCAATAGATACATGACAGTCTGCCAACAACTATCTTCAGTTAAAGACCCACCTTAGCGTTAGCCCATGATGCTACTCACTTTCTTTATGCTAATTAGCAAGGCTAATGTTTCAATCACCACAGTGAAATTAAACTGTTGGATTAGTTTTGGACCATGAAACTTATTCTTGACACAAGTGTGTAGATATTCAGCCAGAATGTTGCATGATCTTTAGCTCATGGCCTCAAAATATACCATTGATTCATACAAGCATGAGCTTCCACTTGACCACCAGATGGACAGGACAAGTTGTTGTATTCAACTATTGGGACACAGCCCAGGTCAGCATTGTTTTTTCTCTTCTTCTTATAATTTAATCTGCTGGTTGGTCTCTGCAAACAGAAAGGATGTTTGCATTTAGGGTGGGGATGTGAGATCCAATCAAAAGGGGTCAACCAAGATGGATATAGATGCGCATTCCAACGGCGGGTGTGAATGGATGAACTTTGAGCTGACCACTGGTGATCGGACCACCCAGGACACTTGGTTGTGCCAGGTGTGATGGAGCCTGTGTTGGCTGGTGGTGTAGAAGCAGGGGTGGCGTTATAAAGCTTATGTAGCTTTAGGTTCGCTCATGTCCACGTTGATTGGCCAAAGTTCTGACTTTAAAGCACCTGTAAATGTGTGTAGAATGAAGCTGGAACTTGAGGCTTTTTCAGACATCCTTAAAAAGACAGGCCTCAGTCTCCATAGGCATCCGTCAGCTGGGAACGTCCTCACCTCATTTTGTTGACGGCCATTTTGGTTTTTTTTGGAAAGACTGGTACATTTTGCCACTCAGAACCGCCCCAACCCCCATTTTTTTTAGTATGCAATTGTTTTTTAATTAATTTAATCCATTTATGGCTTAAAACAACACACGAGTGAATAAATGACTTGTGATGATTTTAATGACTTCCTATCAAATTAATATTCACAGGGATTAAGCATTTGTAAATCTGTACAGGTTAAACACTGACCCAACACAACATCGTCCAATCTGACCATGAAGTCCTTAAAAAGAGGAAACAAACGACACGTGAAACAAACAGTGTAAAATGTACATGCAGAAGAACAGAAAAAGTTAAAATCTCACAGCATCTCGCTCGCTCATATAGAAACCTACGGGTTTATTGCCACCTATGGAAACATGCTACATACAGGCTGGATCACTGGACCCAGCGCGAGACAGTAGGGAGGATTCCTCCTGCAGCACTAAGAACCTACATTAAGGACATGTCTCCTGACTCTAAATGGTTAAATCTATTTCCCTCTTGGGATTAATAATCTGGTTTGCGAGAGAGTTCAGCCTGGAATTACTGTTTCTTTAGGCCACGTTTCTCCAGCGGACTGGATCTCATAACGTTGCCCCTTCTCAGGAAATACGTTCACCAAGCCCCTCCCCCTCCCACCACTTTTTAACAAAACAAACTGGGTAAAATGTCCTTTCCTTTCTCAAGCACTGGCTCTGAAAATGTCAAAATTAGGGCCTGCAGAACTGACCGTTCCACATTAATCGTAAAAGGCTAGCTGTGGATGTTTCTGGATCTGCAGGCCATCACCAGCCTGGTGCAGCAAGGTAGGAGGTAAAGGCAAACGAAATAATGGTCAATCAAAACGTTTTGATGCTTTCTACATGAAGGCAGCGCACAAATCCAGTAGCTCCTCCCACCTTTGTACTTTCTACCAAGACTCATGCCAATGGTCAATCCCTAAATCCATTCTCAGGGAAAACGAATCCTGTTCAGATAGCGCTCAGGTACGTTAAGCTACCTTAAGTAGGTGTAGCCCAGCAGGTGGCGCCAAGGAGCAACTCCAGTGGAATCCCCTCGCAATGGTCCTTAGAGTGATCGGTCAAGATGGCAGTGATGTAAATCCCCCAACTGAGGGTTTAAGAGTCTTTTAGCCAAAGTTTTCCTTCATAACCCTTTTAGACAGACATTGTACACACAGTGATTGCAGACGAACAGTCTCCTGATTATTCAAGGTTCATTGGGAAGCATCCGCGGCTGAAATCATCGTTATTCCTTTAATTCAATCAGTAAATAAATTGCACCTAAACGCAGTCCGATATGTAGACACACAAGAAGAAAATGTCACTGAATGATGATGATTCATCTGTACACACACACACACACACACAAACACACTATACTACACATAAATCTCTCAGAACCTGTGATTCGTGCCTTTGTGACACAACACGAGGACGTGATGGGAGCTGACCATCCAGAACAAAAGAAGAAGGAAATAAATAATTTAATAAAAAGCTCAACATGGAAACGTTAATCCAGAGAGACAGTGCTCAGGGGAGGGATAAGCAAGTGTGTTTTTTTTGTTTTTGTGTATGTGTGTGTATGTGTGTGGCCCTAAGCGGAGGCTGGATATGCAGTGGTGGTGTCAGGTCTGAGTACGTGTGTTAAGACGTTAATGATTAGTAACAGCTCCACCGACGTCCTGCAGCCTCTCGCTTCCCCCCCGACATCCCAGTGTTTCCCTCCGTCAACGTGAACCCAGTTCAGCAGAATTATGCAAATTATAACGAGGGAGATAAAGACAAAATTACAGTGCAATATGATGAAATCGGGCTGCACCATATGTTGGTCAACTGCTTTCGCATAAAGACGGCAGAAGCTTCCAGAAACTTTCCCAAATAAATCACCGTGTTCTGCTTACAGCCCCATGTGCATCGATCTGAGCAGTGAGGGATTCACTCCCGGCTTCACAGACGAACAGACAAGAAAGAAGCTAAAAGAACGAGAACGAGTTGCTACGTGTAAACAGTTGGTTTTTTTAGGATCTGGGCTTCAGCGACGAGAGGTGAGGAAATGGTTAAGCCAACACACACATATAAAATCCCCATGTTATTGGTATTTATATTAATAATAGTTTTTTTAGGGGGAAAAACACTTACTGCTCAGCTTAACAGCTTTTAAACTGAATTTTCTCAGGTCTTAAAGACTTTTGTGCATCACTATATTATGGTTTTTGGTGAAAAATGTACATGTTTAATTAATTTGCATATTATTTTATATTATTTTAGTCTTAAACACTGAAAATGCTTTCCTTCCTGTAATCAGAACATATAGATCAGATAATAATAGTTGAATTTATCCCAAAATTACAGTCTAAAATATTAAGACGACACTTTTTAGGCTTTACATTAATGTATATACTGCACAGTGCTTCACAACTGCAATGGTTACCAATATTATTGTGATAGTAGTATTCGGTTCATATCGTGCAGCCCTAGCGACCATATTGCTCTTGGACAACGCAGGACAGTCCAGCAGTTGCTAAATTCATGATGAACAGATCCAGCAGACCTTCACTGTCATTCTTCTCTACACTTGCATACTTAAGAGTATCCCAGAATCCACCAAGGCATTTCATGGGAGAACGTGAAAGGACCTTCGCAGAAGAACTGATAAGGTGAACCACATCCCAAATGTGACGAATAATAGTCCAGGTGCAGAAAAAAGATTCCAGGAAAAATCATGTGGAGTGAAACGAGCGACTCTCTGTGGAGCTGAAGGTTCTGGAAGATCAGCTGAAGAGCTAATAATTGAACATTGCCAGTATGTTCGAGCAGGATCCTGGGGGTCCAACTGGATCACATGGTCTGGAATTAGTCTACAAGGCCCTCAGCCATGAACCACCAAAGGAAAACCACCCTTGGACATTCTGAAGGTCACTCTGTGGAAAGACAGAAATGCACAATGTCTTAAGGTGCCAAATATATATATTTTACGCAAAAACCTCATAACCCTCAAAAGTCATAGTTATTCTGTGTTGGTCCTTACTCACTTTACAGCTCAGTGACACAAACTGTCCTTCAAACACAATGTCTGTGTCTATAATTAGATGAGGAGATATATTGTATATTGAAGATATAATATATAACGTATGTCATAAACTATTATTTAACAATAGAGATCATGCAATAAAAAAATCAGGACACACCCAGGAAGCCCACAGCTACACTCCTCCCCAACAATTCACAGCTTATTACATTTCTTTAAAAGACTAAAGTGAGATTAGTTAGAAAGAGAAATAAAGAGAAAGAGATGCACATGAACGTGTTTGACTCTGAATCTCCAAACAGCACCGAGGGAGAAAGAAAAAAAAGATTAAAATAATAAAAACACACAGCTGTATTTTTTATCTGTGCAATATATGTAACTTATTAATAACGTAATGCAATCACTGGGCAATGTGCAATATGTCTGTGCAATATTCACTCCTACACTGTTACACCTTTTTTGTACAAAAAACAAACACTTTGGTTAAGACGTTAAGGCCGGGATGTTTGTGTGAGTATAGTAAGATATTTTATAGTGTTTTATTTTATTTATTTATATTTTTAGTACATAATTGTGTGTATATATATATATATATATAAAAGTGTGTGTGTATATCTATATCTATATCTATATATATATATATATATCTATATATATATATATACAAGAAAGTGTATATATACAAGTGTGTGTATATATAAGGATGTGTATATATATATATAAGGATGTGTATATATACACACGTGGACAAAATTGTTGGTACCCTTCAGTCAATGAAAGAAAAACTCGAAAACAGACAATGGTCACAGAAATAACTTTAATCTGACAAAAGTAATAATAAATAAAAATTCTATGACATTTAACCAATGAAAG
>JBBPDA010109859.1:0-10014 GCA_037974385.1 Arnoldichthys spilopterus
GGTACCTTACTCAAGGGAACCTCAGTGGTGCCCAGGGACTCGAACCTGCAACCTTCAGGTCACAAAGGCAGCGTCCTGACCACTAGGCCTCCACTGCCGATGTGATGTGATACGTCGGAGCTGTAGAAAGGGGTGTGCACTTTGATGGAACTGGCTGAGCTCAATTGTGTGGCGTCAGCACATGGCAGAGCAACGGAAACGGGCGAAGTCGTTTGTCTTTGACCACGTTTACGCCGCCGTAACCGAGCGGTGGCGCGTGCTGAAGAAACTCTGCGTCTTTTTAAAGGAATTTAAAAAGAGATTAAGCGAGGGGTCGGGAGGGGGGTGGGTGGGGGGTGGGCATGCATTAATCTTGTGGCGAGCAAACGTGCACACGCACACATCAAACTGCACTTGGCTGGCCCGTGCTTGGCCATGCTGGATGACAGAGGCATTTTTCAAAGCTGGAAGGCCCTGCAGAGGAGAAGGAGCGAGGCAGGCAGTTACCTTAGGGGGAAAAAGAAGGAATTTCACAAGGCAGGAAACTCTAATGAGCCAAAATCAGTCGGTTTTTCGAAACAACCGTCAGAGAATAAACCGCCACATGAAGAGGCCGTTGATGTCTTTCTCATGCACTCTCCATCTCCATCTCTCTCTCTCTCCATCTCCATCTCTCTCTCTCCATCTCCATCTCTCTCTCTCTCTCTCTCTCTCCCTCTCTCTCTCCATCTCTCCCTCTCTCTCTCTCTCTCCCTCCCTCTCTCTCTCCATCTCTCTCCATCTCCATCTCTCTCTCTCTCTCTCTCTCTCTCTCTCTCTCTGTACAATTTAAAGTCGGCCTGAAGTCAAAACAGACTTGTTATTTCATGTCCCTGTGCATATTAAGCACGGTTTATTACATCATTCTAGACTTTTCTGCTAGCCCAGTGAGACCTGCCCATGTGATCAGAAGGTTGCAGGTTCAATTCCCGGCCCAGGTACACAGAGTAAGGTACTGTCCTGCTACACTGTTTCCCGGGTGCTGTTAATAGCTGCCCTGGTGGCCTAGTGGTGAGGACGCTGACTTTGGGACCTGAAGGTCGCAGGTTCAAGTCCCCGGGCACCACCGAGGTTCCCTTGAGTAAGGTACCGTCCCGCTACACTGCTCCCCCGAGGGTTTTCCCGAGAGGAACTGACCAAGAACAAGCACGATGCTGTGAAAAGTTGTGACTGACATCAGTGGCTTTGCAGCAAAGTGCTAGTGTTACGTAGTTTGTTGGGTTTGATCCCGTCTTGGTCTAAATGTAAGCACTGGTGGCCTGGTGGTTATTGCCCTTGTGAACTGAAAGTCGCAGGTTCAAATCCCGCCCCAAGGCACTACCGAGGTTCCCTGTCGATAGCTGCTCACCTTCACGACAAATCAATGTTGTTTCTACACTTTTTACAAGTGACGATGTCACAAAGCAGCTGTGCAGAATCCGGGTCCGAGCCCCCAATAAGCCAAAGGCGTCAAAGGCAAGAAAAACTCCCTAAGCTGGAGAATGAAAGCTTGGGAGGAACCAAGGCCCAGAAGGGGGAACCCGTCCTCCTCTGGTCGACACCAGATAGCGATAACTCACAAAAAAAATAAAGCAAAGCTCATGTTCATTTACATAATTGGCTGACGCTTTTATCCAAAGCGACTTCCAAGACGTGGAGCAGAGTAGTGGGACGGTACCTTGCTCAAGGGTACCTCAGTAGTGCCTGAGCCAGGACTTGAACCTGCAACCTTCAGGTCCCCAGCGCAATGTCCTACCCACTAGGCCTCCACTGCCCATTATGGATCATTTTGATGTTAGTGATTCTTCTCAATTCCACACACCATCTCTGCCTTAACAGGATGCAAGTGTTTAATGTTGTCAGATCCATTAAAACCAGTAGCAGATGGTGGGAGGGATTTAGTGAGGGATGCCTCGCTAGGTAAATGTGTTTGGCATCAAATTTCTCCTCATAGTTTTGTCTTCCTCGCCTCCCCAGAGGAAGAAGCTGCGAGGAAAAGAAACGAGGACATGAGCTGAGCCCATAGTCGCCATGGGATGGGCTGCAACAGCAGGAAGCACCAGTGGTTGCAGGTCAGACTTCCAATGTCCAAAATCACACAGACTAGCATACAAAGAACAGAACTTGGACTATTGGGCGGTGTGAAGAAGTAATTGTGAGAGAACGTTTACACTTTTTTCCTACACGTGTGTTTTTATATTTGGAGAAAGCTGCAGCATGGTGATAAATGTGGTGGAGGGTCCATAAAAGCATAGGCAGCCATCTCACGGGAGCCATCAGGTGAGGACTGCTCGGCGAGGTCGTATAATAGCCAATAGAACGTGAGGCCCTTTTACGGACCAGGTGCACGCTACGGTGCGAGACGTGTTGCCTCACGGTGGGCTTCAGCGTGGCTCCACTGGTTTCATGAGCACAAGTTCAAACACCTTCTATGTCCTCTGCAGTCACCGCGTCCAAACACAATGCTCCTTTATGGGAAGAACTGTGCGAAGAACTGGGGACTTTCCTTTATGCACAGCTCAGGATGTAAAGAAGGTTTCCACTCTTCGCTGGGGTGGCTCGTTCGTTACAGCAATCATTTTAATGTATCACCTTGCATTGACAGACATGACCTCAAGAACGTCTGGCCAGACCCATGAGAAATGTTGGGCTAGAGGTGGAAGGGGAGCTCAGACTGGGACCAACGTTGGAGTGAAATTTCCAAGCAAACCCAACAAACCAACAAAGCTAAAATCTTGAGGGGAGGGTTGGGGGTGGAGGGTGTGTTCACAATGACAAGTAGTCACAGTACTGTGCAAAAATCGTAGACACCTATGTTCATAGTTTGATGGTGTGTGAGCTGGTAGAAGATACAGGTTCGGCTCCAGGTTTCTCCTCCACGTCTCCAGTTGCTGCGTGGACGTGTGTGAAGCTCCATCAGCTCCTGGTTTCATCTAATGGACTGATTGAGCCCAAAGCAGAGATTTGATGGGAGCTGCAGTAACACTGGGCGTCCACTAGGGGAGGAGAACTCTGGGAATGGTCAAGCTCAACACACTGATACACACACATCACTTATGGTATTAATTTTATTAGTGTTTTTTGAGATTACCATCTTTTAATGAGCATTTTCTCAGGGGACTAAGACTTTTGCACAGTACAGAATACAATGTGACATCACAAAACAGCGAGGAACGTTCTGCATTTGGTGCCATTCTGGCATTTCTTCCATTTTCCAAAGTTTTCTGTGCTCTTTCTATATGTAATGAGGTGGCTTACGAAGGCATTGCCCACCTTCATTGGGCAGCCATGGCCTAAAGGTTAGAAAGTGGGCTTGTGACCAAAGGGTCACTGGTTCAAGGCCCCTGAATTAGCAGGAAGAATGTGGGAAGGGACAGTGAATAAGCAGTGCCTTCTCATCCCAGTACACCTTTGGCTGAAGTGCCCTTAAAGCAAGGCACCTAACCCCAAACTGCACTCTGTGTGCTGGCCCTTCTGTTCCAGAACAAGACCTGATTGCAAGGGAACTAAGGGACCCTGCCTTCCACGCTAGAGCCTCAAACCTGGGCAGCCATGTTTGGGAAGGGCAGGCTGAGAAACTGGACAAGCTAGGAAGCCCTGTGTTGAAAAGAGGTGGAAATACATATCAGCGAGAGGCGGTTTACCATCCCACTGTGCGCTGGTGCGAGATGGAATGACGTACGCTGCTAGCATAGCTTGCTAGCTGTTAGCAGTGAGCTACGCTGGGCCAGCCATGAGGCCTGCAGTTAAATGAAGGCTCCTGGACTTAAGGGAAGTGGGAGTGAATGCGTAGAAGGCGGTGTGGGGCCTCATACGTCGAACCTGGCCACATGCGGGAGTGAGTGCGGGCAGTCTTACTGGAGCATGACTCTGTAGGGGGCCATCATGAGGGAGGGGGAAGGGGTGGTATTAACAATAACCACTGACCTCTCAGGTGCCATATGTGGCTTTTCTGACTCTCTCGCTCTCTCTCTCTCTCTCACACACATGTGTACCATACCTAATAGTGTATACATTAGCAGAGAGCAGAAAGGCCAAATGTCTCTTGGCAAAAACACACAGTGCCACGTGTGCTGAGCACATGGAAATCATTTGTGTTTTGCTTTTTTTCACGTTCAGTGTGTTTAGCGCCGTCACCGCTTCGCTGCTGCACTTGGCTGTGTGTACGACAATCTGCGTTGTTGTGTATCTTCTAATGGGGACAACACTGGGCATTTTCAGTAGCTATTGACTTATTTGCCTCAATAGAAACGAACGTAAATGCAGTAAAATGAGTGATTTCGCTCTTACACAGATCAGCCATAACATTAAGACCACTCGCCTAACACTGAGTCTGTCCCTCCTGCTGCTGGAGCAGCTCTGACTGTGCTGCACTGTGTGTTCTGACCCCTTTCTAACAGAGTTAGTGTCACTTTCTACACCACAGTAGCTCTTCTGTGGGATCCGACCACATGGGCTAGTCTTCACGCTCTATTCAAATTAATTACTCTGTTGACAATTCACCACTTGTCTTTCCTTGGATCATTTTTGGTAGCTACTAACTACCGACTGGTCATCACAGTTCAGCCTTATGCTCAACCATTGTAGCCAGATCATCAGTGTGACTCACCTGTCAGTGGTTTTAATGTTGTGGCTGATTGGTGTGTATAACAGCAACAAGGTCGCAGGTTCGAGTCATTGGGGACCACTGAGGTTCCCTTGAGTAAGGTATTGTCCCGCTACACTGCTCCCCGGGCGCTGTTGGTAGCTGCCCGCTGCTCCACATGTGCACGTGTGATGGGTTAAATGCAGGGGTCACATTTCCTTTGTGGTGCTTGAGTGTGTTCACAATGACAAAAAGTCACTTCACAAACACTCGTATCTCCAAAAGTGTAACTTTACAGCAGAAGTTTTACGTTTTTAAGTTTGTTTCCGGAGCATTTTTACTTGTCCATTCATTGTAAATGCTTTACACAGTGTAAAGTTCAACCGGTGTGTTCACATTATGTTGAAAAAGTAAAGAAACAAAACGTTAAACTAAAAAAGTCAAGCTTTCTCTTCCCAACGCAGGAACTAAAACCCTGAGAACTGGCTGATACAGATCTGACACTGACTCTAAAAACAGCTACAGTGTTTCACTTTCAGTAGGCCATCACACTCAGCTGCTCATGCTGATCCACAGTGTGTGTGTGTGTGTGTGTGTGTGTGTGTGTGTGTTAGTTACAGAACCGGCTCAGATTCATGGTTACTCTGCCGTCTCATGTCCCATCCAGCATTGCCCATTGATACCGGGCGACTTGGATCAGAGCCGTCCCTGTTTATAACTAGCAGCCCACCGAAGAGAACGTTTTTGGCTGAAACCAAAACCAAAATTCAGGACACACTCAGCCAAAAAGGGAAACCAGCTGTGAACCCCAGCAGGGATCTATTGAACGCATGTGTTGGGGCATTTGTGTTTAAGTGTTTATCTGCCTGAAAAGGAAACAAACTGTATTTTATTCGTTTATTCATCACTGTTTTACATTTTTAGCAATAAAAACATTTTTTAAAGCAATTAAAATGTTTTTTTTTTTTTGGGGGGGGGTTGGGTTTTTTGCTCTTTTGGAAAAATATAGTTTATTTGTTATTAGTAGTGTTAGCTACAGCTATTACTGACTACTACTATATTATATCACATGATATTCTATTGTATTACATTATATTATGGTTACACTGTGTACTAGATTAGATAAAAAATTCGCCTGTTCTGCCACTATAAATAGGAACCTTTTGTGGCCTGTGGTCACAAAAACAATGTTTTTACACAGGATTTAGACACAAGCAGCTGGAATATAGCACCGAGAAGCCAGAAACACATAACATTAACAATAATCTTGGTTATATTGTGCCTTTCACGAGTCAAGCTGGCTTTACATGGAGAGGAAAGATGTTCAGCAGCGGATTAATCATGAACAAAGGCGACACTAAGTGCCAGAGAAGGAAGAGAAGCAGGAGTGATGATGGAAAAGATTTAGGTTTTGAGGAAAATGATGAACAATCATGAAGAGCATGCGGGAGGCTCCTCCACCGGTCACACACGTCCAGAATGGGCCCTAACACTGGTGCAAAGCACTGCGTTTCTGCGATAACAGCCCCACTTTCTCACGTTTTCGAGAAGATTCACACCAGTGTTTCCTTATTTGGAATTTGTACTTGTGTAATTGTGTACGACACACACACACACACACACACACACACACACACACACACACACTGTATAACAGTTTCCCAGGACAAACTTACTTATGCAGCGGTTTGCATCTGTCCCCCGCAGGCCGAAGTGTCCGGCGGGGCAGGAGTGGAGGCAGGAGCCGTGATGGCTCATGCCGTCTCGGTGGAGGTACAGGAAGAGCCGGTCTGGGCAGCGCAGGCAGCCATTTTCCTTTGAACACTCCAGGCAGCTCCTGCAGTCCTGTCGCCAGTTCTCTTTGGGGGCTTAACAGAAAGGTGAAGAAGTGTCAGTGGAACGTCATGACACACGGCGGCTGGTATGAAAACCCCACTGCGCGGGATCTTCGCTGGTCCGGCGGCACGGACACACACTGGGAAAAACGAAGACGGCCATGCGCGCTCGCTTAGCAAGAGAGCTCTCGTCTCCTCTGAGGAAGGAAAGAATGCGCAACGTGGATCTAATGCTTCCTGATTATGCTCTTTACTTGGGGTTGACGTCTGCAACCTGACGGCAATTGCACGTTTAGGTGCTGTTCAAGGCGAATAAGGTTTCGCCACTTTATCGCCATGTCAACCATATACATGCGAACAGAGACGAAGTGGCGAAGCTCAGGGTCCACGGTGTTATACATACACATAGTGCAAATGCAAATAACGTACAATAGCAAAACGCTGTGTTTATGTAGAACTAGGTGTTGTCAGGTCTTGACTTTGAGGAGGAACATCTGGCTTTGGATGGCAGCTGGGAGAGACTGTTAGATTGCTGTCTAGCTCAATGATGTGGTGGCATCATATGCATCAGAAGAAGCCGTCAGTTGGCTCTCAGCTGCCACTTGGTCCATGGTTCAAGGGGTCTCTTGCATTCACAGTTATGCATGTACAATGTGCAATGAAGTTGTAAGGGTTGGCCAGGGGCGGTTGAGTGCCCTGCCTTCGCGGCAGCGCTGTGTTGAGTCGGCTGGGGGAGCGTTGCCATGGTTACGGTAATCATGCTTATGTGTCTCACCTGGGCCAAAGCCCTTTTAACGCTGGTTGTCAGACTTGGCAGCGGTAAAGGTTCTGGGTTTTAACTCAGGGTCTCCCTTTCCTCCCCCCGTCACCTGTTTGCCATAGCAGAGAGGTCTGAGCAAGGCTCAAGTGGCCGTCTGCTGGGGAAACTTTTATTCCTCAACTCGAGTCCATGGCAGAGGGCCTGTCTCTGCCCCTTTGGGGAGCGCACCGGCCGCGAACTGGCCGGTAACTCCACGGATCGACTGCGCTCCCTCTCAAGTTGAGGGCTCTAGAAAATAGCAGACGTGCCTGGACCTAAAGCCTGGGGCCCTCGGGCCAGCGCGAGACGGACTCCCTGACGGCTGAGAGCAGGGAAGATCCCGGCTGGCTCGAAGCAGGTCCCCACATGCGGGGTACAGGGCGTTAGAGCCCACGTCTGCATCTAGAGACCGTTTCCCTCCTCCCTGGTGGCTGGTGTGCCGACCGTATGCCGAGAGCAACCCCCGAGACGGACTCCCTGACGGCCGAGGGCCCGGAGATCCGTGGCCGGCTCGTAGCGGGTTCCCGCATACGGCCGGGGTGGCTAGTGGTGCCCAGGGACTCGAACCTGCGACGTTCTGCTCATAATGGCACAACAGTCCTAACCACTAGGTCGCCACTGCCCAAACTAGGTGAAACACTAGTTATTCGCACCGTTCAGTGGTCGTTAGCCACGATACAAAGACATAATTTACTGATTCCTGTTATATTTAATTCTAACTTTGCAGAATAGTAACCGCTGTGTAAGGATTAGGTCTTGTTTCTTGTTTTGTCTTTGATAGATAGTTCTGTTATCTGTTGACATATTCTTCCTATCCACATGTCTGGTGTTTTGGCATTGCCCCGCCTTGTTCACGCCCTAGTCTATGACCTCATCACCTGTTCCTTGTGTTTTCTTTATAGTCATTATGGTGGTGCGGTGGTGCAGTGGTGTCGCCTCACAGAGAGAAGGTCCTGGGTTCGAGACCCGGGTCGGCCACGGGGGCCTTTCTGTGTGGAGTGTGTGAGCTCTCCTCATGTTGGTGTGTGTTTCTGCTGGGTTCTCCAGTTTCCTCCCACAGTCCAAAGGCTGCAGTAGGTTGACTGGATTCTCTAAATTGCCTGTAGGTGTGAGTGTGTGTATGAATGGTTGTCTGTCTATGTGTTGCCCTGCGATGGGTGGAGCCTCCTGTCCTGGGTGAACCCCGCCTTAGGCCCACAGTCAGCTGGGATTGGCTCCAGCTTCCCCGCGACCCAGAAACGGAAAAAGTGGTTTAGAAAATGGACGGATGGATGGATGGATGGATGTCTTACACTTACTAAACCCACAGCGAGAATAAGATAAAAACAGACCAAATAGAAAAATCTAGAATGCGGAAAAAAAAATCTGGAGGTACTTTTTTAAACCCCCTACTATTTATTCTAAAGCGCATCGTTACTGTGGCTATTGCATAAGACGACATGGCTCAGAGGAACAGGACATTTCCACGCTACGCTAATTTACCCGCGTACAAAATATGCACATTCTGGTTTAACTCAGAAATATAATCCAAGGCCTGAGCATTAAAAACGCTTTTTTTTCCTCACACACACTCACAGAATGTGGTCGTACTGTACAGGATTCATGCCTGTGTATATTTGGCTGAAGCCAGAGACGGGGAAAAGGGAGAAGACCCTGTTTTGTGTGTCGAAAATGGTCACGGTGGTGCACGAACTAGGGGCTCACGGCTCTGTCTTTAATAAGGGGAGTAAAGGGAGACAAGATATTTTTGAGGCTTTTGGGCTTGAAGTGTAATGGTAAACAGTTTTACGAGACAGCAGCATTAAAAAAAAAAAACACAAACGCATAAGGCTCGTCATTGATTTGCCCATCCGCTCTGGGGGTCATAGGTCACACTGTTTACGTGGTGCTGATAATCAACAAAAGGCTGCAGCTCACGATCGGCTCCTGCACTGAACGCAGCTCTTGTGTTGAGAATGAAGACTACGGACATGAAGGAGTGTATTAGTTTGTTCCAGCTAGGCTAGACTCAGAGCTTAAGCCCCGCCCCCGCTCACAAAAACAAGCAGAGGAGACCACCCCTTGCTAGTAAGGAGGGGCTGTAGCCAGGGAGTGACTTTGGGAACTTCATTATTAAAATAAGGGACATTTTCATTCAGATGCTCATCAGCTCCAGCTAAGCTTAGCATGATAGCATGTTGCTAACTTGCTAAATCGCTTCACATACAGGCCCCTCACCCTGGACTGTTTCACCTCTGTGCTCAAACTACAGTTCTCCCAGTGCAGGCTGGATGGAATCGTCCAGCTTTTGGTTTCGGGGCCTCATATACATTTGCCATATGTCCAAGAGGAAGAATTCAATTATAAATGTCTGAAAATATCAACTGGACAAAGAAAGTTGGACAGGTCAATATCTCACTGTCTACCATGGGGTCCCAGTGCTTCAGGGTTGACCATGGTTTCACCAGGGTCATGGGCACCCAAGGCTTACTGATGCATGTGGGGAGTGAGTGCTAGCCCATCTGTTCACATAGAAGTGCTACTATGGTCTTAAAAGTGAATGTTGACTCTGATAGACAGGGGTCAAAACACACAGTGCACCACAGTCAGAGCTTTCCTGCCTCCCCGCACCTACTTACACTCAGTACAGTGATGTTAACTGGGGGATTCGTTGGATCAGGGTGGTGCCTCCAGGACCAGGGTTGGGAAACACTGTAATATAATATGTCATGTTTATGTAGGCATCCATCCATCCATCCATTTTCCAACCGCTTCTTCTGTTTCCGGGTCACGGGGAAGCTGGAGCCAATCCCAGCTGA
>JBBPDA010109860.1:0-10012 GCA_037974385.1 Arnoldichthys spilopterus
AGGTCAAAAAGTCTGTGTCCAGGGTGTGAGGGGTCTGTGATGATTTTCCCTGCCCGTTTCCTGGTTCTTGAGAGGTAGTTCAATAGAAGGGTTCAATAGTAAAAAAAACCTTTGACTACGTTTTATTAAATGTAACTACATTTGCTGTCATCAGCACACTCACTGTTATAATATCACCCCAATGAAGACATTTGATTTGGATTACATGGTCTCTCAGTAACATGCAAATATTAGACCAGAAAAGAGACACAATTGACAAAACCCAAATTATTTGGTGTCCCAAATATTAAGAACTCAAGCTACATGGGGGGAAAGTGTTTGTAAGTAGCACTGGTATATAAATGATAAAGTCTAATATAAAGATTATTATAGGAGCAAACTCTGCCTTTTAACCAGCCTTTTGTCACTTACAACATTTTAATTTATAAAAATGGGTAGTGGATCAAGTCTTTTTTTTGCTACAGCTTTAGACATTCAGCAGTGGACAGCACAGAAATTATGCTTAACAAAAAATTATGACTTTGTACTCTTTTTAAACACAATTTAAAGCATTAATATGGATCAAAGAACGTGGAATTAAAAAAAGTTTTTAAATACACTCAAGTATATAAAAGAAAGCAAAATTTTGTTTCAACAAATAAATGCTGTGTTTTTTTTGTTTGGTTGTGTGTGTGATGTGGGGTGTAGAGTATTGTGGTGGTGCACCGAATGAATGGCACTAGTCCTTGCACAAATTAACTGCATGCAGTATCATTTTACACTGATATGAAACTGCTGGGATATTTTAATAAAAACAGTACATTCAAATGCAAAGGAACCCAACTGGCCAGACGAAGAGACAAAAATCTTTTGGCTTTTGAGATTTGTAACAAATACAAACCTCCAAATGAAAATGTAAGGGTTTAAAAGGTATAAAATATTTTCTACGTTATTCAGTTCTAGTAATAATGAAGTACATATCTCCCAAATGAATACTTAAGTAATGAGATCCAGTTACTCAAATTATTATTTTAGGTATTATTACTCAAATATTTTGAGTTTATTTTCTGAGGAATTATTATGACTCAAGCTGAAGCCACCCCACCTAAGCTCCTAATTTTACCCTTCAGTCATCAATACCTTTCATTAGTTGCATGAGTAGCTTGTTGGGCAGTGATGGCCTAGTGGTTAGGACATTGCCCTTGGGACCTTAAGGTCACTGAAGTCCCAGCCTGGACACTACTGAGGTACCCTTGACGAAGGTACCGTCCTGCTACAGCACGTGTGATGGATTAAGTTCAATGGTCACATTTCATTGTGGTGCTTGAGTATGTTCACAATGACAAATAGTCACTTTCTGCTTGCCCATCTCTTTAAAGTCAAGTCAAGTTTTTTATATAGCGCTTTTTAGAACTGACGTTGTCACAAACCAGTTTTACAGAAACTGGGACAAAGCCCCCAAAGAGCAAGCCAAAGGTGACAGAGGTAAGGAAAAACTCCCTAAGCTGTAGGACAAAATTTAGGAGGAACCAATGATAAGAAGGGGGAACCCATCGTCCTCTGGTCAAAACCACACAGAAATAACAAAAAAAGAATAAATAAAATAAATATATATATATATATATAATAAGTTCTCAGTATAAATAGGCAGCAACAGATCCATGTGTACAAGTGCCGCTATGACTTAAGATCAGTTCTTTGGAGGACAGGGCTGTTTATATGGGCTCCTCAGCAGAAGTGAGTAGGTTAAAAGCCGCAAAACTTCAACCAGATATATGGTATCAGGGTGGGTCAGGCTGGTCCAGATAGCAGAATGGGACAGGATCACAGGTATCTCAGTCAAGCAGCTCAACAGAGAGGAGGAGAGAGAGAGAGAGAAATGTTGATGCTGAAATGTTACAAGTTATTTAGAATGATGTACATTGTGGTGTAAGTGCAGACAGGAGCTACGACAAGACTTGTTATGGCAGAATAACTAAAGGAGAGAGCTAGAAAGAAGCACAGACATTAGGGCATCCTGGGGCATAAGGCAGCACAACCATTCGACTGTCAACAAACCTGAGTGAACACTTCAGAGTGGGTGGTGACAGCATCCAAATATCCCAGTTTACCCAAATACTTGCCTGAGAACTCTCCAGATCTACCCCTTATCTAGGACTAACAGAAGACTTGTGTAACGAATTGTGCCCTCGCGTCTCCATGTGTCTATGTTTTGTTTTGGTTTCAGCCACGTGTCATTGTCCTGGTGTTCATGTTTGCCCCGCCTCACACCTGGTCCTCGTTCCCCGTCCCTAGGTGTTGTGTATTTCATGTCTTTATTTAAGCTCTTGTGTTGGTGCTCATGTTTGTCTGTCTTTGTACGTCATCCATGCCATGTATGTATGTCTTTCACGCCGTGTAGGTCTCATGTGTGTCTTCGTTAGATTCTTAGCCCTCGTTTATGTTTCTCATGTTTATTTTCACAGTTTCACTGTGTTTTCGTAGTGTTTGTCGTTTTTGTTCAATGAACCCCATTTTTATTTAAAATCCTTGTTGCACTTGCTTCCGCTTCAAACACCCCAAATTCGTGACAGCTTGACTAAACAAATATGTTTTCAGTCTGGACTTAAATATTGATACTGTGTCTAAGTCCTGAACATAATTTGGAAGTTTAATGAATAAGTGTGGGGCTTTATAAGAGAAAGCTCTGACCCCTGCTGTGACCTATGCAACATGGGGTACCAGCAAAAGACTTGTACCTTTTGATCTAAGTAGGCATGGTGGAACATAAGAGACCAAGAGTTTACTGAGAACACTGTGGTGCAAGACCGTTCAGCACTTTATTCATAGGTCAATAACAGTATTTTATAGTCAATGCGAAATATGATTGGGAGCCAATGCAGATTAGTTAAAACGGGGGTGATGTGATTGTATCTTCTAGTAAGAACTCTTACTGCTGCATTCTGGACTAACTGGAGCTTGTTTATGCACCTATTAGAACATCCAGACAGTAAAGGATTACAATCATCTAACCGAGAGGTAACAAAGGAATTAACTTGTTTTTCTGCATCGTGTAATGACATGATATTACTTATCTTAGCAATATTTCTGAGGTGAAAGAAGGCAATCCTAGTAATATTATTTACATGGGTCAATGATCACACTAAGATCTTTCACTGCTGTGCAAGATTAAACAGAATGGCAATCCAGAGTTACTGTGTGATTGGACAGCTTTCCATGTTTTTAAATAATATTACCCAGAGCTAATATATAAGGAGAAGAGCAGGGGGCCTAACATTGAGCCTTGTGGTACACCAAAATTTACCTTGGTGTGTGTAGAGAAGTCACCGTTTATATCTACAAACTGATATTGATTAGTCAGATAAGATCTAAACCATGAAAGGGCTGTTCCCTTAATTTCAACAACATTTTCTAGTCTTTCAAGAAGAATGGTGTGATCAATAGTATCAAAGGCTGCACTAAGGTTGAGTAGCACAAGTGACACAGCCCTAATCAGATGCAAGTAGAAAGTAATTTATTACCTTTACCAGTGCTGTCTCTGTACTATGATGAGGCTTAAGACCTGACTGGAACATTATGTGAAAGTTGTTCCTATGTAGAAATGAGCATAACTGCTGTGCTGCAGCCTTTTCAAGAATTTCTGTAATGAAAGGGAGGTTTGATATTGGCATGTAGTTAGAAAGCTGGCAGGGGTCGAGGTCTGTTTTTTCAACAAGGGTTGAAAAGGTTTTAGGTACATAGGTGATACTGAGGGAAGAATGTATTATTCTCATAAGAGGTTCCATTACTATTGGTAGTATTTGTTTTAAAAAGTGCGTAGGTAGGGCGTCTAGGATGCAAGTTTATGAATTTGAGAAAGAAATGAGTGAAATAAGTTCTGTTTCTTGAAGGGGAGAAAAACAATCTAATCTTTAATCTGATATAATTGTATTTTCAGAAAAGTTTATTATCAGTAAGTATTATTAAGTTTGGATATTGTCTGGATTTGAATTATTAAACTGAATTTTGTGTCTAAAATTTTGGACTATCATTAAAAAAGTTAATTAAGTCATTGCTTTTATGCTATATCTGTTCCTGTATTGTCCTTGTTTCTGGTTAATTTTGCTATGGTATTGAATAAGAATTTTGGGATATTTTTGTTATCTTCTATAAGTGCAGAGAAATAAGTTGTTCAGGCAGCACAAAGGACTTTTTTGTAACTCAGGAGACTATTATTCCATGCTTGTTTGTATAGTACTAAATTGGTTTGATGTCATTTACGTTCTAATTTTTGTGTGGGTTGTTTCAACATGCGTGTATGATTGTTATACCAGGGCGTAAGTTTTTTTTTCTCTGATTTTCTTTTAAGAGGAGTTACATTATGTAAAGTGCAGCAGAATGTTGACTGTTAAATATTCAGTTACCTGATCGAGTTCTGAGGGGTCTGACGGTGATCCAATCAATGTTGAAAGCTCAGCAAGCATGCAAGCTAGTGTAAGCTAATGTATGTTATAGTTCATTTTGGTGCAGTACATTAAGATTTGCAGCAACTGTGTTGTCCTTAGTTTCTGGTTATGTAAATTATAAGTAAACTAAAATTGAAAGAACGAAAATATATTAAGATGCCATCAGAGGTAATGTGTATGAATAATAACACATTTGTATGCAATAACTTACTAACTGGTGTAGAGTTGAGGTTCACCTGTAATCACAATGAAATCATTGTTTAAAACATACGTTTTAGTGGAATTCACCTTTCGTGGTTTTTTAGCTTTATTATTCACTTCATTTACTATGTAGAACACCAGTATACTTTTTCTAATGTTAATTAGAGGATCTTTATAGAGCAGTGACAGTGACCATAAAAGCTTCAAAAGAAATTAATCTATAGACAACAGCAGCCTTGGACTCACAATAAGTCTCTAATTCTTTGTATTCTTTGTATTCACATAAAGAGGTTTGGCTAGAATTCACAGTAATGGCAGAGATGAAGGCAGAGGTGATGTTCAGTTAAAGACCTTATTGGATAAGAAACTGTTTAGGCCTACACCTTATAAAGCTCAGAAAGTTGTTAGGTTACCAAAAATTACAGTGCAGATGACTGTAAGAATATAATAAATTATAGATAGATAAATAAATAGATACATTCTAAATATAACACAGCTTTACATATTTGTTCAGAAAGAAGGCCTTTATAGTAAGGCTTAGACTTGACTAAGCATTTGGCAATCAAAGAGACAACAGTTGTGTGCACTTATAAATTCTGAACATTCATACTGCTAGTTTTGTTGCATTTACATCTTTTAACAGAATTGTGTCACAGCTTTGTAGTTTGTCATATATGCTGATTTTATGAGATGTTCCATGCTTTATTTGAAATTAAAACACATTTTCTTGCCTTTAATAAAAAAGTGAGATATAGTATGTAAACATTTGTAATATTCCAATACACCAAACTATACTATATGGATATTATTCTTTAAAAGAATCCATATTGACTACAACAGCAACAACAACATTACATGTATATAGAGCCTTTCACACACTCAAGGTCATTTTACAAAGGTCACAACCATGAGCATCTACTTATGAATGCCTATTTAATCTAAAAAACGTTAACCATACTGTAATCAACAGTAATTACATTGTTTTTGCATGTGTACTTAATGTATAATTAAACAGTTTATCATTGCAGTTTACTAAAGGATGCAGACATATTTTAGATCAAGTCACATTTATTTATAAAGCACATTTAAAACAGGAGTTCAGGACAAAGAAGTGTGAGTAAAAGCATGAGTAATAGAAAGCATCAAAGAGAAATTTTGAGTATAAAATCAAAAATAAAATACCAAATAAAATACAAAGACAAAAAACTAAAATGGATGAGTAAAATTAATAATATATAAAAAGGCAAGACAAAATGAAGCAAATAAATACATAAATATAATCATTAAATCAGAATCACAGTAATACATTGAGATAAGAAACTTGAAACTTGTTATGCGTTACATTTAAGTTCTGACTGCTTTTTAATCAGGGCAGCCATTGAAAAAATGCTAAATCTTGGCAAATGTTTTGTTTTAAAGTGAAGCAAATACACTTGATTTAATATAATGCTATGCTGCTTGAACAAAACATGTTTTTCCAACCTAAATGCATAACCAAAAGTAACAAGGATGTGGACACATAAAGATCATTGGTGTGCACAATATGGTCTAGAGACTGCACTTTTTTTCATATTTTTTATTGAATTTTCTTTTTTATATAGCACCGACATTCCAACATTACCCAAATATTCACACACTCACTCACACATATAAACATTAAACTTGCATTAATTACACTTAAGTATAAAACCAAATAAAATGACAACACTGAAATACTCATAAGGCAAGAGAAAAAAGAAAGATAAAGTGAATAAATAAGTAAAATTAAGAAATTATATTCCACACCTCTATAGATAGACTGTTTCTAGTTTCTATTATGCTCATATATGATTCCCAGAGATTTATAAAATCTTTCCGTTTGTCTTTAGCAATATATGTTAGCCTTTCCAGTCCAATACAGTCTGCAAGTTCCTTTATCCAAAGTCTCAAGGAAGGGGCGAGACCACACTTTTTAAATTTGTCCTCAAAATGGACATTATATTTAGGTCATTCCTTTATAAGTTGCCATGATACAAGTAAACCCAATTACAATTCTATCTACAATCTGACTTCATATCTTAGGTGTCTTTTTTTTCTTTTTCTTACTAATGGCTTCTTGAAAGCTACATGCCCTTTCAGACCCATAACCTTGAGTTGTCTTCTCTCAGTAGAAGGGAGGACAGAAATACTTATGGATATTTTTACATCAGAACTGAATTTTTTTGTGTATTTCAAACATTAAAACTTTAAATAATGTTTGAATATGTAAAATTTGATCATGTAAAATTCTGGTGGTCTACAAAGTCTTGCAGGGTTACAAGACTTTGTTAGTAGTCCAATTTTCACTCTTTTAATTTTTAATCCTTTAATACATTTTTCAATTTTACTTGTTATATGGAGTATATACACTAATGCATAGGCAATCAAAGGTATGAAATAACATTCTTAAAATTTGAATCAATATGTGTTTATACAAAAATATCCTGTGTATTTACACATTGCAAATGACAATTAAATGTACATTTTTTCTATAATTTTATTGCTATTTATTTAAGTTTAACATCTTGGGGAAAAAAAAAATAAATAAAATTCAAATATGCCATTACTTTAGCCACAGGCCATATTTAATTTTTCTTTTTTAATGTGTTAAATTGAACAAATAAATCTTTTGTGCATTAAAATAGATATTGTATTTGAAATGTTTTCTTTCCAGGTTGTTATACACCATAATTGTCCATGTATCACGCAATTTTAGTTATATCAATTATGTAATATATATAGCCATAACATTTATTGAGTGGCATTCAGGACATATATGGCCAAAACAATTGTCGAGTTGCATTCAGGACAATAGGAAGGCATAAAGATTCTTAATCTTAAGGATGAAATTATGGCAGAGGAATAGGAACAGTCCTATTTTTTTGCCATTTTGCCTATGGCCAGGTAAGTATGCACCAAGGATGCACTGTGGGAAGAAGAAATGCCAGGGATGGAGTGTGATGATCTGGGCATTTTTCTGCTGGTAAACCCTGGAGGTATTCACATGGATGAAAATCTGACAGATGTGCAGACCTACCAAAACATCATTGCAGACCAGGTACAATCTTTCATTTCAGTGACATTCCCAGATGGTATTTTTCTTTCAGCAGGATAAAGTGCCCTGGCACATCACACCATTGTTAGGGAATGAATGGAGGAACAAACTGAAGGAT
This sequence comes from Arnoldichthys spilopterus, assembly GCA_037974385.1. Taxonomy (NCBI): domain Eukaryota; kingdom Metazoa; phylum Chordata; class Actinopteri; order Characiformes; family Lepidarchidae; genus Arnoldichthys; species Arnoldichthys spilopterus. The sequence continues at coordinate 7,817 of JBBPDA010109860.1, forward strand.
TCACCCTGTGGCACCGGCCTCCAAATTCCCCAGATCTCAGTCCAGTCAAGCTGAAACACCAAGTCTGATCAGTGGCAACTTCACCTTGCAACTTGTTGAACTTAAAGGGTCTGCTGCTAATGTCTTGATGCTTAGTACCACATGGCAACCTCAGGGGGCTTTGATGGCATGTGGAGGACCAGCAGCATATTAGCCAGGTTTTGACATTGACATGCACACACATTATTAATTCATTATTAACACACATTATTAACACACATTATTAACACACATGAATGGAACATAGTTTGATGTGCTGGATATGCAAATAGCATTATAAATCGACATTAAAAGAGATTGACTTTGATAGGAATACATTTTACCATTTATGACAGCTTCACTAGAATCTTCACATATTCATGACAATTATAAATTGTTTTCAAAAGCCCCTTATGTCTCTATGTTTAGGCTCCAAAAGTATCATTGTATTATAGTTAGCCTTAACTTACAAACCCCATTTCCAGAAAAGTTGGAACATCGTGTAAGATGCAATAAAAATAGTTGGCTTACCAACTTGAATGTATGTTGCAAATATAAACATATTGAATTTGTTGCACAGTCAAAAATGTTAGGACAGAGGTGAAATTAGAGTGAAAAGTTTATAGAATATTCAATGTACACCATTTTGAAATATTCCACGTTAAGCGGGTGAAATGAAAAGTGTAAGGTGTCATGATAGGCTACAGAATGATCTTCCACCATAGGCTCTTTGCAACACAGATGGGTCATGGCTCATCACTTTGCCAAACTTTGTGAAAGAATTGTCAGTTGGTTCAAAAAGAACATTTCTCAACTCAAACACAAATGCTTTGGTTACTGACCATGCACAGTGCATAATATTGTAATAATATTGTGCAAAAGTTCAGGGATTCTGGAGAAATCTCAGTTTGTGTAGGAAATGACTGAATGTGCATGACATTGACCCCTCAGAAGTTATTGTATGAGAAACCATTATGCTGTTGTGATAAATATAACTACATGGGCTCAGGAGTTCTTTTGAAAATCGTTGTCAGTTAACACAGTCTGCGGGCTGCATGAATAAATGCAATCTACAAAAAAAGAAAAGACACATCAGTTATATGCAGGAACAATGCTACGGGAACAAGGCTCACCTCAGATGGACCAAAAGAGAGTAGAAATGTGTGCTGTGGTCAACTGAGTGCATGTGTCAGCTTGCTTTTGGAAAAAATGAATACTAAGTGCCAATGAATGAGCAAAAGTTCCACTTGCACCATTAGTATCTTCAGTTCCCTAATGATTATGGTTATGGATAAACTATTTAACTAAAGTGGTAAACATGCCTCTATCCCAACTGTTTTTAAGTTTGTTGCAGGCATCAAATTCCAAATTTGTTTGTATTTACAATATATTTAATCTGTTAATTTGTTGGAAACCTTTTCCTTTCTCTTCTGTCAGTCAAATAAAGGTTGAAGTGAATTAACAAATCACAGATTCTTGTTTTTGTTGCATTTTACAAAATCTCCCAACTTTTCTGGAAATGGGGTTTGTAGATCACAGAGCCACTTTAAAGGCCATAAGAATGAACCTGTAAACTATCAAGCCTAAATAATCTTCCAGTAGCCAGCTGTCAGTACTGTACTCTAATAAATCTGTTTACATACATACATTTTAATGTACAACAAGATTGATAAGGTCAGTTATGTTACATTTATATACTTACTTTTTTCTGTTTTGGCATATATATACACAATATAGACAGAAAATGTTTTTACTTAAAGAGATCAGATGTAGTGCAGATAATCTTGTCAGTTTTGTTCTGCTTCATCTCTGAAAGAAAAAAGCCACAGTTTTAAAATTAAGTAAATTAAAATGACACATTTCTTTACCTGTATACCCCTTTGGCTGTTATAATGGGTTACAGCTATACACATATGTTGAGTTCATAAATTCATGTGTGTTGTATGTTGGCTATTTCTTTACTTTTGCTATATGTTACTTAGAAAGATTACACATTTTTAAATAATATACCTTGCAGTTTTCATACAGTGTGATACAAAACAAAAAGTTTTAATACATTGTTTTCAATTGGTAAAACAAAAATATTGATTTAGAATGGTTAATTAGTAGTAGTAGTAGTAGTAGGTTTATTGTCATTTTCACAGTATACACAGTACACAGTAAAAACGAAACAACGTT
>JBBPDA010109861.1:0-10012 GCA_037974385.1 Arnoldichthys spilopterus
CTTAACACCTCCAAGACCAAGGAACTGGTAATAGACTTTGGGAGGTCCAGACCAAGTCCACGACCAGTTCATATCAACATCTAGATGCAGCCCCAATTGATTTGCGTAATTTCGGTCAATGAAGTTGCCTGCAGCTCTCGAATCAATGAAAGCAGTGTTAATTGTGAACAATGGAATAATACACTATTATATTCTTGTGAGCTAATAATATTCCAAAAATGTTATGGTAGATAGGAGATAGCAAAAATTCTGGAGACATCAAACAAATACACTAATGTGCTACTTTGCCAAAAAGGTCATCTGTGAGGAAGAGTATGCTGTACTCAAGCAATCTTAATTTTTTTTTTTTTTATTTTCAAAGTTATAACTATGTTCCATAATTGAACTACTTAGTGAATAAACTGACACCTGAAATTCAGAGGCAATTTGATTGTCACAGTTTCGGGAAAGAAATAAGAACATTGTCACGAATACGAGGTGATGTGGAAGCAAAAGCAGTAAGTTTGAAAACAAAAGGTTTATTTAAACAAAACGACAAACACTAAGAACATGAATGGGGTAAAAAACACAAAGGAGCACACAGCAGAACATGAAGACATACAATGACCGACAGAGACTGGACCAAACAAAAGAGACTAAATAGAGAACATGAAACAAGCAACAGCTGACAGGGGAATGACAAGACATGAAAAACAGCTGACGTGGCAGGACAAGGGTGTGGTTAGACAACACGAGGAAGGGAACTGAAACACCACATGGATGAGAACAGAGGGCGTGACACGTTACATAACCCTCCCCCTAGGAGCAACGTCCTGGTGCAACTAAATACTCCACGACCGGACGCTGGCCTAGGAGGACGGCAACACAGAACACTGTGAACAAGAACACAAGACTATGGACCAGAAGGATTAAAACACAAAACAGGGACAGGAACCAAGACATAAGATTCAACAAAGGCACAAAAACTGGGAACAGGGGAAACAGTTCCAGGCTGGGAAAACACAGTTCAGAGCTGGGGCGGAGAAAACCAGGTCCTGTGCTGGGGAAACATGGTCCCGGGCTAGGGAATCACAGTAACGGGCTGGGGCTGAGGAAACCGGGTCCCAGGCTGAGGAAACATGGCCCCAGACTGTGCAAACAAGATCTAGGGTGGAGCCGGCGATGTCCGGGGGGAGTGAGCCAGAGACAGTAAGGGTTTAGACTGTTCTCGCTCATCCACTCAACTAAAGAAGAATACACACATGATGAATATTCTTTCTGTTTACACTGTGCTGCAATGTTTTCATTTTCACATTCTTCTAGGTTCTAGTTGGCTTGCCACTACGTGTTCTGAAACAGTACCAACATTAGAATGCTGGTGTTTGTTGGGAAATGATGAGTCAATATGGGTAGTTACAGTAGAGTTTAAAATTGCATTGGTCCATTGAGTGTCTAATGATTTTTAAGATTGACTTAGTCACCAGGGCAAACAGGATTCACACAGATGAAACAAAATCCATCAAAAACATACAAAAGGTCAATACACGACAAACAGGAATAACAAGGGCACAGCAAAAATCCAAAATCCAAAAATAGATAAACAAGAACCAAAAACAGGTAATCCAAATAGTAATCAGAACGGCCCAGAAACATAATGGCAATACAAGACCTCACACAGACTAGCGAGACACGACCCTTCTTGAAGTCTGTCCTGATTACCCCTTTCCAGTATCATGTGGGAAGGGCGTGTCCAAGGCAGTAAATACTCTGGGGATGCAGACCAGTTAAGGCCACTAGGAGGCACCAGAACCCCCCCCCCCCTTACAGTTTCTTGCACTTGCTAAAAGCCTTTCACAGTTCCAGGTTTAGGATGTACACTAATGCCTCATGTAATGCACATTCACACCTCCCACCTACAGCTTTTTACACAGCTCTGGCCCCATATGGGATGAAAACAAGTGGAGGAACTACTTCTGCTTATACAGACCAAGCATTTTGTGGCAGTGAGAGAAGATCTCAAACATGTAAAAAAAAAAAATTTAAAATGGAGCCACCCAACAACACCCTAGCAACCACCACAGCTACCATAGCAACCACCTGCAATAACATAGTAACCACTTACCAACACCATAGTTGCCACCTGGAACATCATGGCAACCACCTAGCAACACCCTACCAACCAAAACAGATACCTAGCGTAACCGAGTAACTGCTTAGGAATTGCTTAAGCCGTACAGTCACAATTAGAATTTCTTTTGTTGAAATACATGCATCTGTATTTACGTTTAATTAAAGTTTTATAAAATTATAAAATAAAGTATTCACTAATTATTTCAATTAAAACCAAACGATTATCGATATTTAAACCTATAACTAAAACTATCAACATATTATAGGTATTTAAACCTATAATTAAAAGCAGCTGATTTTAAAGAGTCATGAAAAGCAACTGCTTGTCAAATGTAGAAGATAAGGTTGTCCCTGTGGCCAAAAATATTGTATATAATATATAGACTGAAATTAAACTGTGTTAAGCAACTTGGTGGGGATGCATTTTAAATCTACCAGCCAGTGCAGAGTCAAATGGGAACTGAATTGACCCTGCTAAGCATATTAACATAGGTCTTAAGCAGGTGACTATCGAGCCAAGCAAGCATCAAGCCAGCTGCCCAACTTTTTTAAACTTCTACAAAACTGCCAGCACTACAGTTTCATTCTTCCATATGATGTGACTCTTCATTCACACATTTGAGTGTGAAGAACTTGTGGTCTCAGAGGAAAGTGAGTCACACATACCACAGCCCTGTACTGTGGCAACCCACTCAATCTGACCACTCATGGTGGACTTTTGTTCTTCTCCCCATACTATCTCAGTGGGTACAGAATGGGAGAAGTGCCAAATAATTGTAAAAAGGCCAACAGCACAATGAATGGACTTTAACCTTCTGCAGCTGCTACCTCAGTGATACTGTGTAAAGCAAAGTGTTTCTTTTTCAGCATTTTGCAAAAGGTTTTTCACAATAATATTTGTACTGCGTGGAGTCAGAGGTGGATGAAGTACACAACTTTATAGAGTGAACAGAATCTCCGCCCTGTCACTTGGAAGACCAGGCATACTGTGGCAATACTTGAATGAAAATATAGATAGTACAACATTTGTCTTTTAAATGTAATAGAGTGAAAGTCATAAGTTTTAAAAAAAATTGACAAGTAGAGATACTCAAAAAATTTACTTAAGTTATACTTTGTTACTGTCAACCCGTGCATGGAGTTATACTGCTATGACAAGTGCTATGTGTCATGAATGGGAGGTAGCAGGACACAATTGCAGGTCTAAACACTGTTTTACTTCAAAACAGGCAGGCAACCAAACCAGAAAAGGGGTAATCCAAACGAGGTTAAATATCAGTCAAGAAATGGTCAGCAACAGTACACAACGCGACTAGTTGGCTTCGCGTCTCCATCTGGCTGCTCTCAGCTTAAGTAACCCCGACAGTCTGCTTGTTAATCCACATCACCTGCCCATGATTAGGGCCGGGTGTGGGTCTCGGGGCTACCGGCTTTAGCCATCAGATGGAGACAATTCCCTCATCTGCCTTAAAGGGGCCTTGCTCCTTTTCCTTACAACTCCCCCCACCTAACGGACGACTCCCGGCGTTCCGCAAGACCCCCACACAACCCCCCCTCCCCCCAGGAGACACAGAGGCAGAGCTAGTTAATGTCGGCAACATCCGGTTGGAGCCCAGCAAGGACTGCGTCGTCCGGGCAGAAACTGGTGGTGACGGCAATGTCAGGTTGAAACCAGGTGGCGATGGCGACTTCAGGTCAGAGCCAGGCGGAGGCAGCGGTGCCAAAGCAACCTCCACGGGCTCCAGAGACATTGGGGTGGGACACGGCAGCTTCAGCACCGTGGGGGTGGGACCCTGCACCTTTAGAGTCTTGCTGGGAAGACCCTCCAGGGTCCTCGGCAACCCGGAGACATGGCTCGGCTCCTCCAGCGACGTGGAGGTGGCACACGGCGACTCGAGCCAGCTCAGTCAGCTCCAACGACTTCCCCAGCACTGGAGCTGGCCCCTCTGGATACTGCAATGCAGCCCAGAGCAGCGGCACTCCACTCTTCCCTGGCAGGCACGGACCAGAGCCTCTCCCTGCCATCGAAATCCCTCCACACGTCCCCCTCGAGCTCCACCAACCTTCCTTATCGGCGTCCATTGCCGCGAGGGTGATCGAAAGCCTTTTTCAGAGCATTGGTACATACTTCGCGTAGGCGCGGAACGGATCCGGACTGGATTCGGATGCATGGAGCGGGTGAGCTTCAGGGCCAGAAGGCTGTCTGCTAGACAGCCACTGCAGGGACCATGTAAGCTCACCCAGGCTAGTGTTAAGGTCCTTCATTGCCCGCTGGTGTTCCCCCGAACAGCCTGCTTTGGTTCACCACAGCTTGGCGGATCTCCGAAACGCTGTGTGCGGGGGTGTCGGGGCGACCTACTGTGTCCTTTTTAGGCAAAGCCATCTGTCATGAATTGGAGGTAGCGGAACACAATTGCAGGTCTAAACACTGTTTGGATTACCCCTTTTCTGGTTTGGTTGCCTGCCTGTTTTGAAATAAAACAAAGTTAAATATCAGTCAAGAAACGCTCAGCAACAGTACACAACGCGACTAGTTGGCTTCGCGTCTCCACCTGGCTGCTCTCAGCTTAAGTAACCCCGACAGTCTGCTTGCTAACCCACATCACCTGCCCATGATTAGGGCCGGGTGTGGGTCTCGGGGCTACCGGCTTTGGCCACCAGATGGAGATAATTTTCATAGCACTGTTTTATTAAAGAACATAAAACTATAGGTAGACTTAAAAAAATAATACTAAATTAAAATGGTGAAAATATGTTTAATTTTGTCTAAATGTGGCATTTGACTAAAGATACTGATCAAATTTGTTACCACTAATATAGCCCAAATATAGCAATATAGGAATAGAATTTGCTTGAATGCACTACAGGAGCTTTTTAAACCTTAAACCTTTTTTTAACCTATAGAGCTTTGTAAAAGAAACACTAACAATGATTAATATACACTCACCATCCACTTTATTACATACACCTGTGCAATTGTTTGTTAACACAAATAGCTAATCAGCCAGTCACATGGCCACAACTCAATGCATTTAGGCATCCAGACACGGTGAAGACAAGTTGCTGAAGTTTAAACAGAGCATCAGAATGGGGAAGAATCAGTATTAACTAATTCAGTTCTGTTGTTCCATTCACCATACAAATCATGCAATGTAAAGGTCAGTTGGCATTTTGAAATGGCAGGAAAATGCTTTTCAATGATCTGATGTTTCAGGGTTTTGATATGGCAGAAACAATGTGCCATGAATACTAAGAAAAAAACTAAGAAGTAAACTAGCTAACAAGGAAGCATGCAACACAGCTCAGAATTAGGAAGGATTACCAGCAAGACTTAGCAAAAAGGAAGACTTACTCAGAGATACTGGGGGTTTCTAAATACGTGTTCTTCTCTGTACTTGTGAATTGTCTTCAGTCACAGCCTAAGTACTGTTTCAAGTCACAATTTACATCTTTACATCGATTTACAGATCAAATATCCAGAATGCATCAGGCCATGACTTGGGTAGACTTGGACGGTCAGGTTTTATAGAATGCATTTCACACAAGTAGCAGCAATAGTTTGTGACCCAGATACCCTTTTGCAGTTGTGCAGTGTCTTCTTTAGGTTCACAGAAAAAGCTTTTCTAGTACTCCTCCCTCAGCAATCACAAACTACTTTCAGCATAACTGCCAACTCCCACAGTTATTCATTGACCCTTTCAAATGCATATCATTACTATACTAATATATAAATATTCATATATACAAGATTAGGAGTTAAGGGTCCATTCTTAAAGTACTGTACTCCTTATTGAGAGTAGCCCCTACACACAGACACAATGATTATATCACAACAAGACACAGGTGCAATAAAAGATGAGGGGTGGGGCTAGAGCTGAAAGTACCATACAGTTCTAGGCATTTAGTAATGTGAGGGGGTCAGAAATTCATATGATTGTTTTCCTATGACTTGATCTTAATTACAACTCTACTAACGAATTATGCAATTATTTTTAAATCAGTAGTTTTATGCAACAAAAAAGTTTGTTTCCCAAATGTTAGAGATTTAAATGAACGGAACAACTGTGGTATCTCAAATATATTGTAATGTAACTAAAAGATAATGCCACTATTACTTGAGAGGTCATTTATATCTGCACTATAAGTCAAAACTGTTTCGTAGATCAGGCTGCAGAAGTGTGTCATAAGGCAGTTGCTTCCTGCAGGTAGTCTATTCAGCACTGCAAAATGCACCAAGCTCTGGCTGCTGCTGCAGTTGAGTGTGCCTATGTGTGTGTCTGAGGGACAAACACATCCTTTTGTATTCTTTGCTCTCCCCCTTGACAGACTGAAAAAAAATATTTCAACCCCACCTTTGTAAGAATGCTGATTCATTACAATGTTTAAGAAGGTTATACACTTAAAGCCACCCTCAGGAATAACTTTCAAGCTTTTATTTGAGCTATGTGGTTTGTTTGAAATTTCATGTAGAATTGGGCTGAAATAATGTACAACCCCAAATCAGAAAAAGTTAGGACAGTATGGAAAACGCAAATAAAAAAAGTAGTGATTTCTAAAATTTACTTTCACTTGTATTTCATTGCAGACAATATGAACACAAAATATTTCATGTTTTGTCTGGTCAACTTCATTTCATTGGTAAACATAAATCCTTTCCTGTCATTCAGACCTGCAACACATTCCAAAAAAAAAAAATTGTGACAGAAAAGCATTTACCACTTTGTAATGTTGCCATTCCTTTTAACCACACTTATATGTTATAAATATGTTTAGGGACTGAAGATACCAAGTGATGAAGTGTCTTAAGTGTAATTTTGTCCCATTTTTCATGCAAACAAGTCTTAAGGTGGACAGGAGTATGGGGTCTTTGTTGTTGCATTTTGCACTTCAAAATCTGCCACACATTCTCTATTGGACACAGGTCAGGGCTGCAGGCAGGCCAGTCAAGTACTGGTACCCTCTTCCTCAGGAACAGTCTGGACGATCCTTTTCTTCTTTGGTCCAGGGCACATGGCATCTATTTCTCTCAAAAAAATACCTGAAATACTGATTCATCTGAACACAGTACACGTTTCCACTGTGTGATGGTCCATCCTAGATGCCTCTGAGCCCAGAGAAGTCGATGGCGCTTCTGGATACTGTTAACATAGGGCTTCCTTTTGGCACAGTACAGTTTTAACTGGTGGCTTTGGGGAGCGCCAGTCTCACATGCAAGTTTTAGAATAGTGGGACTTTGGAGCACTGGTGCAAGAGCAAACAAAGCTTATGCAGCAATGGATTTTAAGGGGGTGGACTTGGTTAATTTTTGCTTAGTTGGTATAGTATTTAAAGCTTAATAACTTCAGATTAGAAAGACAAAGAAACATTATTCAAAACGAAATCTGTGATAAGTGTACCATAATGGAAATTGGGTTTAACTCTGGAAAATTTGAGTTTTTCTCTATTTTATTCTGAGTTTGTTTTTGTTTTGTTTTTGAAATCCTTATATACTTTACAGTACTATATACCTTACAGGTCTTTACTTTTGAATAATTTTCCAAAATACACTGTAGTTTGCTGCAAAATTTGAATGTTTATCCCATGCTTGTTCCCCGTATATGTGTAAAATTAATAAATACTTTAAGGTTTATTTTAATAAAATGTAAAAGATGCTTTTAAATGTCCTGAATGGAGAAAGGTGCCAATTTAAATTTTTTACAGAAACATTCTAAAATGCAAACCTGTTACCATGAACTAGATGATAACATATTGTAACAGTCAGGACCTCTGACTGATACTCCAAAATATATCTTATAATAACTTAGGATAACTAAGACCAGTAACTGGAAGGTAAGCTTATAAGTACTTAACCTAATTCAATATACAGAGGCTTTTGAATGCAACAGGTTATATTTAAACTCAATAAAACCCACGTCACAGCGTTCAATATATATAAAGCAGTAATATTTATCGTGACAAACCATACACCAAAAAAAACACAATTCCCACAATTCCCCAGTAAATAGTCCGTCCGTAATCACGTGAAGAGTCACGTGATTTTTCCTTCCAGTCTCTTTCGCCTCTCAAGCGAGAGTGGAGAATTGAATTGAGTTCGGACACACAAAAAAAACCACCCTTGCACCATCCAAAATGAGTCCTCCGCGGCCGTCGGAGAAAAATAGAAAAAAAAAGAAAAAAAAAGAAATGGAGCGCTCTCACCGACACTTATTCAGGAGTCGAACGTTAATCCAACCGCCTCCGTCAGGGATAGTTCCTCCTAGCAGCGGCAGTGGCTTCTCGCCCAACGAGCCGTTGGAAGTAAGTTGATTACTTGGCGTTGTAGAACTAAGGTCGCTCGTGGTCTCCCCTCGTTTGGCGCGCGCCTCTTCCTCCCCTAATTCCTCCCTTTTTAAACCCCTTTACCGGGTTAAAGTTCAAAGTCCCATGACGTAGCATCAGCTGGTTTGCTCTCAACACATGTATAAACAAAGGCATGAGTACTTCACATGGGACAGTGTTTACCTAAAAAACAACTCAGGGCATTACATGTAAACAAACGGAATATTAATAAGTTCCCACATAAAACCTTTTATATACCTTTTCTTGAGTATATAAGGTAAGGAACTAAAATCTGGTTTATGTGGTGGGTGCTACATATATTCTAAGATTTTTATAGTGTTTTGGTAAAAAAAATGTAAAACTTTTATCTGCTGTTATTGTATTAATATTAATCTGATCAATCAGAGAGAAGCAGGGGTTTTGAACAGGGACCCGATTCAGTGGAGGCTGATTTAAATAATGATTCTATAGGGTTATGTGTTTGACCTTTTTGACTCCAGTTTGCATGTTTGTTCCCAACCAACGACGGTGGGCACACTATCGTAATCTGACTCCAATATGCTATTACCCTCGTTAAGATATCCAGCTCGTTTAGTATGTGTTGGACTGAGATTCCAATAGGTGTTTGTCTTTACAAACTATATATCCTAGTTCTAGGACTACCATAACAAAACCTCAGGGATTTAAACCTGTACCCCAGCATGGAATTATACTGTGAACTCAGAGACTGGGCAGGATATTAATATGTGTTCAGATTATGGTTACCCAGAGCATCAGAGTACAGGAATTCTCTTATTCAGTTAGATATTCCATAAGGTTCTGTCTGAAATAGGTGCAGAATACTCAGCCTCGTTAATAGAGCTTTAACGACATTAATGGAAAACCATTTAGTGGAATAACAGTGGTTTATTATAAAGAAGTAACATTAAGGATAACTTAACAGTATAGTTACCATTACATTATCATAAGGTACACAAGTTGCCATATGCAATCTGACAGTACTTTGGAAAGTACTGGTGAGTGTATTCCACAATCAAATATGACGATGTCTTACAGACACCGGGGAAAATGTTCCAATGTGATAATCTGTGACTCATGCTTATTTACCCAAAAGTTCAAACACATCAGAGTAACCAATAACCATCTATGTTAACATTTGAATGTTCAAACTGGCCAATCACTATGCTTCCTGAACATCAAACAGTTATAACAGCCACATTACATTACATTAACATTTATTCATTTAGCTGAAGCTTTTATCCAAAATGATAAAAAAAGATGTGGAGTAGTGTAGTGGGATGGTACCTTGCTCAAGGGTACCTCAGTTGTGCCTGGGCCAGGACTTGAACCTGCGACCTTTAGGTCCAAAGGGCAATGTCCTAACCACTAGAAACCTCTCAGAATGAACAGTTAAGTTAGATAACATAACACAGTGTACACAGAACATTAGATGATATAAATCGGTTCATGAGATTCCTCATTGCATGTGCATTCATTTGATCTTAGACATGATATACACACGTGGACAAAATTGTTGGTACCCTTCAGTCAATGAAAGAAAAACTCACAATGGTCACAGAAATAA
>JBBPDA010109862.1:0-10009 GCA_037974385.1 Arnoldichthys spilopterus
TGTATGTGTGTATGTGTGTATGTGTGTATGTGTGTATGTGTGTATGTGTGTATGTGTGTATGTGTGTATGTGTGTATGTGTGAATGTGTGAATGTGTGAATGTGTGAATGTGTGAATGTGTGAATGTGTGAGTGCTGTGTGAATGCTGTGTGTCAGTAAAAGACTAAAGTTGTGGTGCGATGTTACTGAATTTTCTGCTTCAGGTTATTCACTTTTTCTGATGTGCGAGTAGATGAGAACAATGGGAAAATATGTTGGTGGACTGCAGGTTTTGTGGAATAGCAACACATGAATTGTGAAAATTATACAAACGAACATCTTTGGATGGTATTAGGTTCTAGACGGTGCTTGATGAAGTTCTACAGGAGCTCAGCTCTGCTGCTCTTGGTGTTTGAGTTCTTATTGTTATTTCTCTCTTCTCCAGCGACCATCTATGCCCCGCGGCGTAAAGGCCAGCTGTCAGCTGATATCTGCATGGAAATCATTGGTGAGGAGATCTCAGAGCGGCGTCAGATGCGACTGGGTGTGTTTCAGCGCGTGGTCGTCATTTTTATCCACTACTGTGACATGAATGGAGAACCTGTGGAGGACGATTACATTTGAATGAAGTGCAGACGAAGTTTTTCTTCCTGTGCTGTGCTGTGTCTTCTGCTTCCTGGAGAAACATAAAGAGCAGTTTTGCATTTTCCTGAAAGAAAGTGGCCGTAATCTCAAAGTCAGTATCTAAAGTCGCAGCTGTTTGGTTCCCAACCCTCCAGAAGCGTCGGGTGAAACCTTCTCTCCAGCGGTTTCTGCTTGTGTTCTTCACATGGGCAGAGGATTCGCACCTGTCTGGCGGCACCACAACTCGAAGGAGTTTGTCTGTCATACACTGCGAATATTAGAATTTAGATGGTTTTAGTAAACCCCCCTACACACACACACACACACACACACACACACACACACACACACACACACACACTGTTTTTCGGTCTTTCTATGCAGGTTCTCCATCCTGCAGGTCTCTCTCGTGCCGTTGAGTGGCAGCGTTTCAGTGCTGAGTGTTGAGCTCTGTTGATGAGGCGACGATCATGTCACAGGTCACGTCTGCAAACTAACAGTTCTGTCTTAAAAACGACCCACACTTCTCTTTCTGCAGCCAGTTTTCATTTATGAGATTCCCGTTTTAGTGGTTTTCTTTCATTTTTCCAGCAGAGGCTCATGGTGTTTGGGTTCCATCAGGTGTGTGTGGGTCTTTCTGAGCATCAGTGCTTTTTCAAAGGATTTTTTTCTTGAACAATAAATAAATTAATGGTTTTTCCCCACGAACCTCAAAGAGGGAAAATACAGTGGAGGAAACTGCACACGTGAGCTTAAGTAGATTAATATGAGAATGAATTCTTTGGACTTCTGTTCGTCTGTGTGTCTGGGCGGCACCTCAAACACCCCAGTCACCCAAACGCTGCAGGATCCTGTGTATGAAACATGTACAGAACTTCATCTTTTAAATGATGTGAAATTTGTTTTGTATGTTTATACAAAATTCTAAATAAAAAGTGATAATAATTTCTGGTGTATGTGTGTATGTGTGTATGTGGCTGTTTTCCTGAATTATTTTAAATAAAACTAATTACCTCCATATAAAGTTAATAAAGTTTCACAGCTGTTAAAAACATCTGTAACGAACATGGACTATATGATTTATAATCACTCAGGAAAACTGTTCTTCACGACCTTGTCCACCTCTGCACATACGCTGTACGAACTTGACCAAACAGTGACCCTAACCAAGTATCAGTTCAGTCTAGTGGATTAAATTCCCCAAATCTTCAATCTTCTGGACGTGAACACAGTCATTAATATGTGATGACAGTGACTTGTTTTACATGATTGAAAGACTGTAGTTATACCAACGTCTGCGTTTTACCCATCACATGTGGGCAGCTATCAGCAGCACCCGGGGAGCAGTGTAGCAGGACGGAACCTTAGTGGAACCTGGGCTGAGACTGGAACCTGTGACCTTCAGTTTCCAAGGGCAATGTGCTCACCACTAGGCCACAAATGCCTTGTGTTCTCATGTTTCACTGTTAGCATCATTGTGCTGTTGGTATAAAAAAATCAGTTTCTCTTCTTCCACACAGGGCCAAGTTGAGTAATCGCAGAGTTTACACTTCTTCGTAGACTCTGATATTTGTCTCCACTTTGCTCTGTCTAAGCAGGAAGGGAAGAGATCTGTGGATCTATCTAGAACACTGTCCAAACCTGCACCACGTCTGGATAATGTTCTGTAAAGCTCTGCCAGTTTCTCGGAGGCAGTGGGAGGAGGCAACGTGCAGTGTTTTCCTGTGTGTTTCTGTAAATGAAGGTCAGGTCTTCAGAGAAACACAGGATGGATGTGGTTTTCAGTGAGCAGTGCTCAGGTGACTGGTGTCATTACCTTAATACATTTTAAGGTATTTTTGGGGGAATTTTCCTCTGATCCAGACTCAGACAGATGTAAATGTTTCATTTGTGGTGATGTTTAATGATTTATGCAGCTTCATATTTTCAGACAGTGTTTTGAGTCTGTTCTGCTCGTGTATAAACATCATTTCCTCCATGTGACATTATCCAGACCTGAACAAGGCAGCACACACTATCTGTCTGGTGATAAACGGATCAGCAGGACGGACACGCCACCTATTTTTAAACTGAGCTGAACCTGAGTCTTAAAGCTGCAGCAGGAAACTTTACCATTTTCACTAAACCTGTCACTGTCCCGACATGAGACAAAAGGTGCAACGCTTGTTGTGATACAGGGGGTGCGATGGGCATCAGTGCCCACAGCGTGGGTGTGAAGGTCTCACTGACGCAGAGACGTATTTCTGGATTTAAGAGAAACATATTCTGCCGTAAAGGCGACGTCTCCTCTCCAACACTTAAAGTCCTGTTATTCCAACAGGGAGGAAAAATATAGAAAAAGCTTCTTCAAAGTGAAACATCTTGTGTTATTATAGAGAACTTCACCTGTACAAACTGTCTCCTGTCACTGTAGGAGGAAAGATGTTGATGGACAAGGCCACGAACCCCAACACCAACCAAACCATTGTAATATTGAAGGTCAAGATGAATGAATATTGGCTGTAGAGCTGCTCTGGAAACATCACTGCTCAACTTGACCAGAGAATCTGTACTCTGTTCAAGATTAAATTTAGCAACTTCTCCAGAACCTTGTGAACCAATGAGAGATCTGAAACAGGCTGCTGATTATTAAGGTCATCAGCATCTAAATCAGAATTGTTCAGGGTGAGTGTGATCAAAGTTCAGCCAGTAGCTGTAATTTAGCAGTTAAACAGCTGATCTGCTAGGACTAAGGGTGTAGTAGTGGATGGAGGAGCAGGCTGGGTTCCTGTGCTGACCACAATACATATATGTAATGAGTTTTATACTGAAGAGCATGATGTTCTAATGTGGGACGTTCTGACAACACCTGAGCAGCAGACCGACTCTTGCACATGGCCTTTGTGTGTAGGGAAATTCAGACACTACACTGTCATCACAATAAAATCAGCAGTGCATGTATGAGCTGAGACGTCAGTGTATATTAACGTCACCTGTGATGATGATACTGGGGCGACAGCGATTGTAATTTTAAAACCTTGGTTTTTTGATCTAGTTAAGAACCGAAACTTCAGGAAGAGAAAAGAATATGAAAGACTGAATCTGCAAACACCAGTTTCCCTTTTCCTGAGTTTCCATACAGCTGTATGATGATAAATACATGTTTTCATTTCGATGTTTCCATATTAGGAAAAGTCTGTAAGATACACATTAAATCTCGGAGCTGAAGAATATCAAGTAGGTTATTAGAGCAGTGAGCTGTGGAGCTGTGAGGCCGGGGTGAGCTGCCGTCTTTAACAGCTTCACTTTCTCCTTATATAAACACAGGATCTTCCCTAAACATTGCCTTTTTTAGGCTTAGGGACAGCCACGGGAACAGCAGAGCACATATCTTATACCCTGTTCAGCCAACGAAGAGCCCATCTAACACTGACCTGCACTGACATTCTCTCATTGTTTTGCTGCTGACTTCACTCGTCACCTGTCTGCGCTCAATGCAATCAGGCTTCCAGACTCTGGTGGAGATGCTCACAGAGCCCAGGAACAAGGGAGGAATGTCAAAGTCAAACTGCTTCACTGTGAAAAATGTTGTGTATGAATTATGTAACTATAGAGATTTTGTTTTGTTGATGTATTTGCTTTAGTTGAGTTTTGAAGGTTAAAAAAAAAGCTTTTTAGGTGTCAGTGAATCCAGTGTTACCCTCAGATGGTCACAGACATCAGGGACACTTCCTCGCTTTGGGTTTCCTGTGTGTTCGTCTGTCACCATCACTGTCACTGTCACCCTCACCATCACCTTTATCTTCACCTTCACCATCACTGTCACCATCACATCACCATCATCATCACATCACCATCACTTCACCATTACCATCACCATGACCATCACCTTCACCATCACTGTCACCATCACTGTCACCATCACCTTCACCATCACCGTCACCTTCACCATCACTGTCACCATCACTGCCACTGTCACCTTCACCATCACCTTCACCATCACCAATACATCACCATCATCATCATCACATCACCATGACCGTCACCATCACCGTCAACATTACGTCACCATCACCGTCACCATGAACATCTGCATCTCAGAGCAGCTTTTGATGAATTTAACCACAAAACTCAGTTTAACCAGCTGTAGAACTGAGTTTGCTTCTCTGGCTGGTTCAGGTTGTTCTTGAGTCTTAAGCAACTAAAGGATCCCAAACTGTCCCACAGACACTTGCAGATAAGACAGATTCTGGTTATTAGAAATAAAATAAGAAACATATCTTTGATTGTTAATGTTAATATATATATTTAATTCCACATTAAAACCATAAACCCTGGATGCAGCTTATTGTTGTTTGTGCTGCAAAAAGCAGAAATTAGCAGAAGGTTATGGTGGGTTAGCACAAAGAGTTTCATCACTTCAGTCACTTTCACTGTTTATTACACAAATGTCCCATAAAAAGCTTGTGCTGTCAATCAAACATCTTAAAAAGGAAAGTTACAAAAATGACACATTTTAAACCTGCTGAAATGATCTATAAACAGAAGGAGAAAAGCATTTATATAATAAATCAGATTATTATTATTATTATTATTATTATTATTATTATTATTATTGCCCAATGATTTTACGACTGACACAAAACAAAAGAATATTTTTACCCTGGTGTATTGTGATTGTTGGACGCCCTGAACCACTGCTTTACACGTCCAAGGTTCTGAAAATAAAATATTAAATGATACTGTAAATTATAAATGATAAATTAAACATAATTATTAAAAATGGTGGAAATGTCAGAAATAAAACTGGAATAAATTACACGAAGCATTTCACTTTGTGTCAAATCATATTTAAACTGTTGTTGTGAGTCGTGTCTAAAATGTGAACAGGTGTTATAATAAATAATGAAACATATAAAACATAATTCACTTTGTTCTGGATGTTTTTATGTAACAATTGTGTTAATCCAGATGTTTCCCATAATACTCACGGCAACGAGTTCCACCCAAATCGCTGGTGATGACAAAATTCACAAAATGCACAAAGTGTAAAATGCGAAAATGACTCAGTGGAATCTGTGTGTGAGGGTGAGGATGGTGAGGAGAGAGAGGCAGAGTGATGATCCAGTTTACTGGCACTTATTATTCATTATGATGAGCTGTGATGTCACTGAGCCGTGATGTCACTGAGCCGTGATGTCACTGAGCCGTGATGTCACTGAGCCGTGATGTCACTGAGCCGTGATGTCACTGCAGCCTGCTTAGACCATTTCAGGTGTTTGCAGTGAACATTGAGATTTTAGTGCTGCGCTGCGTCTCAGTGCTGCACACGTGCAACTGCCTCCTTCACTCTGAGACACTGTGATTTTCAGTGATGTGTAGTGTATGTGCCCAGTGAAACAAGAAGCACCTGAAGACGTTTCTTCAATTTTAAACTTGAAATTAAAATAAAAAATTAAAATTACTCTTCTACCACTGGGGGCAGTGGAGTCTAGTGGTGAGGACATTGCCCTTGTGAACTAAGTGTTGCAGGTTTAAGTCCTGGCCTGTGCACCACTGAGGTCACAGCTCGTTGTGGTGCTTGAGTGTGTTCACAATGACAAATAGTCACTTTCAAATATTTGTCAGTGATTAAATTTTGGCAGATGAGCAACAAAGACTTTTTTCAAAGCCTGTTTTTCTCCTCAGACGGTCGTCAGTAGTTGTGAAAACAGTGTAAACACCTGATTCAGTTCCTAAAGGAACTTTTCCTGTTTCCCAGGCTGCTCCTGAATCAACCACAGTATCTGGGCCTGAACAGAATCTACAGGACAAACACTCAGTGAGGAAACTTTCCTGCTCTTCACAGAGGTAGTGAACGTTTCCTCGTGAGTCTGAGCTTCAATCTGTGTTTCCAGCATTTACTCTGATAAATGTGAGGCACCTCGACTCTCCGGCAGAGTTATCACTATCACACAATATCACATATTTTATGTCATGCCTGAGTTACGTCCATCCATCCATCCATCCATCCATCCATCCATTTTCTAAACCGCTTCCTCTGTTTCAGGGTCGCGTGGAAGTTGGAGCCAATCCCAGCCAACTACAGGCTCAAGGTGGGTTTCACCCAGGAGGCTCAACCCATCGCAAGGCAACACACAGACAACCAATCACACACACACACACACACACACTCACACCTACGGGCAATGTAGAGCATTTGGACAGTGAGAGGAAACCGGAGAACCCGGAGGAAACACACGCCAACATGGGGAGAGCTTGCACGCTTCACACAAGGAGGCCCCCGTGGCCGAACCCTGAGTAAAGTCTTCATGGCATAAACCCCAACATGATACTGCGCCTTCTGTACAACCCCCCCCACCCCCCACCCCCCACCTCAGACAGGATTCTGCCTTTATTTAAAAACACTGAAGAGAAGCCGATTGCTCCGCCTGCGTCTCTGCACAGTCTGTGTGCTTGCAGGCTGAAATGGTGAGGAACCCTCTGTTGTTAATGGGTTCCACATGGACTCAGACACTCGGTCGGGGCTGCCAAGTCTCCAGCGTGGGCAGAAATCTCCAAATTTAGAAGAAATATGAAAATTGTCAAATGTGCCTCCTTAGTTGGGAGAACAGGCCCAACCCCAGTCTGAGCCCGCCTCCTCAGCCTGATCCCTCCCCCTCAGAACTTCTCTTCTTCACACATCGCAGGTCACAGGCTGGGGTCATGGGGTCTCACCCAACAGCCAATCACACAGTGCGGAGGATTTTCCTTTCATGCTGTCTGTGCGCCTGCCTCTAGTCTCATATAAGGTAAAAGGAAAGTCTCGGCTCTGGGGCTGCGTGTGCTTCAAAAGAAAAGCGAAGAACCTCCATCCACTCAGAATCTACAGGACGTTCAAGGGCTGCCTGTTCTCCCCGTTCCCATCTTCACTCTGCACTGGCTGCTCAGCACAACAGACCTTCACCAGTTTCTGGACCTGAGGGACTGAGGTGAGTTTGTCTTTGTCTTCACTCACCCTGCTGTCGGTCAGAGGCACTGGACTCGGTTCAGATCAACACTGTATTTATATGTTAAAGTTCTGTTGAACACACTCCCGAGCTCCTGAGGAGAATGTGGGGCCGTGCAGAGGCAGCAGATACTTCACTGTAGCTAAAATCACTGGGAGTCGACACTGTGAGATGGAGCCTGAGCTTATGGATCATCTCCACAGGAGGAAACGTCGCTGAACACACCACAAACTACGTCTGTGGGTTTGTTCACGTTTCAGGGGAAATTTATGATCTGATGATTGATTTTAACCATCACTTTATTCTCAGACACAGTGAGATGATGAGAGAGAGCAAAACACCAGGATAGTGAACAGCGCTGATTTTTCCGTCTTCTAATACGTAAAGTTACTGTAAATAGTGAAATTCTGTTCTTCGCTGTGTTTTACTGAACACTTTACAGCAGAAACAGCTACTAATGAACTAATCACAAGATCATAAAAGATCAAACACTGCATCTAAAAACAATTTACACCTACATCAAATAATGCTCAGTTCACTTTTACACGACAGAGATTTTCATTTTACACTGGATTTATTTTATTCAGATGAAAATGACAGATGTGTAAAGTTGAACTGTGCTGTTCCTCTCAGATGAGAGGTGACCGTGTTCTCTACCGGCCTCCGGTTCCTTTGTTTCTGAAAACATCCAAAAAAAGGAGAGAGGGTTGGGTACGTCAGGTCCACAAAGTAAAAATCCACTCCATGATTTTGCTCCTGCTGCCTGGTGCTGGAATCAGGAGTGGATTTTTACTTTCTGGACCTGAGATGCTGAACTGTGGGGCACGTGATGATGGTTATATCTCACTGTACTGGAGGCAGAGGAAACACAGCGAAGTCTGAGCCTCGTCTTCAGATTCGGCTGAATTTACTTGTGCGGTTTCATCACCTACAGTCTCAGCAGAGCAGCGCGTGCGTCTGACTGAGGGTATGTGCTCTGATTGGGTAGATGGGTAGATTAGACAGGAGGATGGAGGGAGGGAGGGAGCCTCAGACTGCGAGGGAGGGAGGGAGGGAGGGAGGGAAGGAGGGAGAGGAAGTGGATTATTTATTTTCCTAGGAGTCAGAAGTCTGGGATCCATCAGAGCCCGAGTGCTTTCACATGACCCTGTTCCTCCGGCCGCGTCCCCTGTGCTGCTCTCTCCCCGTCCCCCGTCCCAAACCCCCGGGGACCCGTGATCCCAGGGTCACTTTCACATGAGCGGTGGGAGAGAGTGGGTGCTCACACCGAAACCCCCCCCCCCCAACCCCCACATACACACACACACACTGTAGAATAGTGGAACAGTGGAACATTAGAACATTAGAACAGTAGAACAGTGGCACAGTAGAACAGTGGAACAGTTGAACAGTTAAACAGTGGAACAGTAGAACAGCAGAACAGTAGAACAGGAGAGCAGTGGAACAGTAGAACAGCAGAACAGTGGGACAGTAGAACAGCAGAACAGTGGAACAGTGGAACAGTAGAACAGTAGAACAGGAGAGCAGTGGAACAGTAGAACAGCAGAACAGTGGAACAGTGGAACAGTAGAACAGTAGAACAGCAGAACAGTGGGACAGTAGAACAGGAGAGCAGTGGAACAGTAGAACAGCAGAACAGTGGAACAGTGGAACAGTAGAACAGTAGAACAGGAGAGCAGTAGAACAGGGGAACAGTAGAACAGTGGGATAGTGAAACAGTGGAACAGTAGAACAGTGAAACAGCAGAACAATAGAACAGTAGAACAGTGGAACAGTAGAACAGTGAAACAGTGGAACAGCAGAACAGTGGAACAGTGGAACAGTAGAACAGTGGAACAGCAGAACAGTGGAACAGCAGAACAGTAGAACAGTGGCACTGTTGAACAGTGGAACAGTGAAACAGTGGAACAGTAGAACAGTGGAACAGCAGAACAGCAGAACAGTGGAACAGTAGAACAGTGGCACTGTTGAACAGTAGAACAGTGAAACAGTGGAACAGCAGAACAGGGGAACAGCAGAACAGCAGAACAGCAGAACAGTGGAACAGTAGAACAGTGGAACAGTGGAAGACTAGGTGCAGGCTTTAGGGCAGGAGGGAAGAGCAGGAGGCTGCACAGCACATTATTCCTTGAATCTGAGCGGAAAGGGGAGGGGTTTACTGCAGAAAGCCAGCCCTATCCCCTCCCCCTCCCTCCCTCTCCTTTCCCCTCCCCCCTTTACATTTCCTGTTGAGATTATTTAAGGAGATGAGGAGAAATGAACAGGGCCCTTAAAAGGCAATGTTTGGGTGTGTGAGAGCTCGCTCTCCATTATCAGCTCAGTGTGTGTGTGTGTGTGTGTGTTTGTGTGTGTGTGTGTGTCTGTCTGTGTGTGTGTGTGTGTGTGTATGTGTGTGTGTGTGTGTGTGTGTGTGTGTGTGTGTGTGTGTGTGTGTGTGT
>JBBPDA010109863.1:0-10008 GCA_037974385.1 Arnoldichthys spilopterus
AGAGAGAGAGAGAGAGAGAGAGAGAGAGAGAGAGAGAGAGAGAGAGAGAGAGAGAGAAAGAGATTGTTAGTGATGCTAAAATGTTACGAGTGATTACAAATTATGTATATTGTGGTCTGAGTGCAGACAGGCACTCTGGCAACACTCGCTATGACAGCATAACTAAAAGGGAGACCTACAAAGAAGCACAGTCATGAGGGCATCCTGGGACATAAGGCAGCACAACTACTTGACTGTCAACAACCCTGAGTGAACATGTCAGGGTGGGGGGCGACAGCATCCAAAAATCCCAGTTTGCCAGAATACTCTATGACTGAGAACTCTCCAGATCCACCCCTTATCTAGGACTAACAGAAGTCTTGACTAAAGTGGCAAGTAAATTTTCCCAGTAGGGGATAAATAAAGTTCTATTCTATTCTATTCTATTCTAAACAAAAATGTTTTCAGCCTGGACTTAAATATTGAGACTGAGTCCCGAACATAATTTGTAATATTATTCCATAACTGTAGAGCTTTATAAGAGAAAGCTCTGGCCCCTGCTGTGACCTTTGCAACGTGAGGTTCCAAAAGACCTGTATCTTTTGATCTAATTAGGCGTGGTGAATCATAAGAGACCAAGAGTTCACTCAAGACCATTCAGATCTTTATAGGTCAATAACAGTATTTTATAGTCAATGCAAAATTTAATCGGGAGCCAATGCAGATTAGATAAAATGGGGGTGATGTGATCCTATCTTCTGGTTCTAGTAAAAACTTTTGCTGCTGCATTCTAAACTAACTTGAGCTTGTTTGTGCACCTATTAGAACATCTAGACAGTAAAGCATTACAATAATCTAATTGAGAGGTAACAAAGGCATGATCTAGTTTTTCTGCATCGCATAGTGACATTATATTTCTTATCTTAGCAATATTTCAGAGATGA
This sequence comes from Arnoldichthys spilopterus, assembly GCA_037974385.1. Classification (NCBI taxonomy): domain Eukaryota; kingdom Metazoa; phylum Chordata; class Actinopteri; order Characiformes; family Lepidarchidae; genus Arnoldichthys; species Arnoldichthys spilopterus. The sequence goes on from JBBPDA010109863.1 coordinate 924, forward strand.
AGGAAGGAAATCCTAGTAATATTATCTACATAAGCTTCAAATGAGAGATTGGGGTCAATGATCAAACCAAGATCTTTCACTGTTGCGCAAGATGAAACAGAATGGCCCTCCAGAGTTACTGTGTGATTGGACAGCTTACTCCGAGCTGCAGGTGGCCCTATTATGAGTACTTCTGTTTTATCAGAGTTAAGTAGTAGGAAGGTTGACAATATTACCTAATATAAAGTGTCTCTATATATCCTTTGATGTGTTTGACCGTGTATTTTGTTCACCTGGCCCTTGTTTCATGTCTTAACCCTTGTCCAGGTGGTTTGTGTTCAGTTAAGAGTTCCTATGTTTGGGTTAGTCTTTGTTTGGTCTCTGTTTGAATCTTCTGTTTGTTTCACTGTGCTGCTGTTGCTGGCAATAGCTTTGTTAGTGTACTTTCAGTAGTTATATGTTTCTGTATTTATTTTGTGAACAGTTTTAGTGTTCAGTTGTCCTCTAATAAAGGCTTTAAAAGCCACCCTGCTCTCGCTTACTTCCAAGATCCAAATCTTCACACCATCATTGTAGACGGTGGTGTTTCTGGCCATTCTGATGCTGCATATGAGGTTCCAGGTGCACGCAACCCCCCTTCCCTGAGACTGTGGTCCATTTATGTCTTGGTAGACATTTAAGATTTCAGGCCTGACTGAGAATAACCATCACTCTTAAAGCTTCATTAAGAGAAATATCACACAAATGTAGCACAGGCCTTAAAAAGAAAAGAAAAACCACAAAGTATGGAATGGAATAAACGATTTCTACAGCGGTTGAGAAGAACAATGGAGTCACTGGTGGTCAATGGTGGTTCTTAATTGTAAACATAAAGTCCAAAACCAAAGTGTTTTCATTTTCTACCGTTGGGATGATAATGTTAATAATGCTGATAATGTTGGTGTTTCAGCATGTTGGGCTGGCTAAGGAGTTCGAGGCACTGGTCCGAGCAGATAACCGCTTTCAGATAGTTGCAGATGTGGTGCTGGGCTTGGTCTGCTTCAGGATGAAGGTGAGTACTAAAAGGACAAAAGGAACCTAATGCTTTTTTTTCACTCCAAAAAAATCTACTTGCAAAACAGTTAGTCTCCTCAGTTTCCAAATGATTTAACAGTGTAATTATAATGAAAGGTGATGAAACACTGTCCACAAACCACACCCACAACCAGGCATTGACCCAGGAGGAGGGGAACACTGAAGACTACGGACAAGACTGGGGAACCAGAGAGGAACTAGACACGAAACTGAGACAACAACCAAGACAAAAGGTTAACCTAGGTACAATGATGGGTAACAACAGGGGAAACATAGACTAAGACTGGGGATGAGAGAACACAGGTCCAAGCTGGGGAAAAACAAGTCCGGACCCAGCAAACAAGGTCCTGGACAGTGAAGCTCTAGTCCTGGGCGCATACAATGCGGAGGCGGAGCCCGACGACGTCAGCGACGTCCGGGGGAAGCTAGGGGGCGCCTGCAATGTCTGGGTGGAGCCAGGAGGCACCCGCTACGTCCGGGGGGAGCAAGCTGGAGATAATGGCGTGCCCATGACACGTGGCGTAGGAGGTGACGTCAGGACAGAGCGAGGTTCAGCCGGTGATGTCTGGGTGGAGCTGGGCGGTGACTTCGACATCTGGGCGGAGCTAGGCCATGATGGCGATGCCAGGGCAGAGCTAGGTGGTGACAGCAACACCAGGGCGGAGCCAGGCGTCAAAGGCAACATCGACGTGGCACTTACAGGGTCCTGTGGCTTGGGAGCAGGACACGGCGACTTCAGCGCCGTGAGGGTGGGACCAGGTTGCATCTTTGATGCAGAAGCAGAGTCCTCTGGCATCCTTGACACAGAGGCGTGGCTCGGGGACTCGGTTCATAAACTTGGGGACTCGGTTCATCAATTCGGGGACTTGACGTGTGATGTCAGCAACGTGGGACGAAGCAATTGGACGACGTGGAGGCGGGACTCACCGGTGCGGAGATAGGGCTTTCTGATGCAGCTAGCGGCAGCGTTTGTGTGGCTACTTCCTGTTTGTGTAGCCATTGCTGCGCTGCCGTCTGTGTGCCTACCTCCGCCGTAACGGGTCGCACCATTTGTGAGGGCGTTTCCCTCGTTGCTCTCACCACACAGACTTGGCCAGTTGCTTTGAAGGGTTCGGGTGGGGAGTTTGCTCCTGGTGCTCCGACACCTCCAACCACATGCTGGATATCTCACCCTCCTCTCCAGATCTCTCATCCACCCCTCACCTATCTTTTCTGCCACCAAATTGAGAGTCTCGAGGAGGGCTACCTCTTCCTTCTCGTTGCCACTGTTCATAAGCCTGAGTCCACATCTCCCGGACTGGCTTCAGATATTCTGCTTCCATTTTTTAAGGTTGGTCAATCTGTCACAATTACTGGGTGTTTGAAGGAGGAAGCAATTGCAGCGATGTGAAACAAAAAGGTTTTAATTAAACAAACAAAAAAAAAAAATACTAAGTACATACACAGAGTTGAAACATGAAGGAAAGACACAGCGGGACCAGGAGACATTCAAGGGAGACAACAGTTGACCAACAAGGGACTGCACAAAACATGGGGTTTAAATATTGAAACCTGACAAGGGACAGCTGAACACAGGGAGGAGACGGTGAACGAGGAGCAGGTGTAAGGCAGAGCAGCACGAACATGAGAAAAGATAAACGTGCCTAGACAACCAAAACATGGACACGTTACACGTTACAAACACAGTGATGAACATGTCTCCGTCTCAACTTTTTTTGATTATGTTTGAATATGATTGTCATATTCAAAATTTGTTTATGTTTTAAAATGCATTTAATGCACACAAGGGATGGGCATGGGCGAGGCCAGCTAATATTTTGCAGGTGACGACCACCAGAGGAAGCCATAGCTCCCCTTAAAATCCTGAGGGGAGGATTGACTTTTTTAAAAAATGGGGTGTTCTGGCACTGAAATTAGTAGTTTCCCCTTAAAATTTACTGAATCATTATTTACTCCCAGTATTTTTACATGTTATATTGCTCTGATTGGCTGGATTGACATTCATTAATATAGTTTGACCTATGTTTGTCTGTATGTATATATTTTTTTAGAACTCTAACATTTAGGTGTGTTCTAACAACTACACGCTCTGTAGTTGAAACAATAATGATTATTTTAACTATTGAGGAGATAATCATAATAACCTCTCTGTGAGTTTTTGTGAATGTTTTCTACCATAAATGACTTAAGGTCTAATGATGACTGATAAAATTAAAATTTTCATCATTTCTTGAGTTTCAAGATGTTATTTTGCAGTGTGCATTCTAATGGAATTGTTTTGTCATCCTGGCAGGGCTCTAATGACCTGAATGAAGCGCTGCTGAAGAGGATTAACAGTGCCCGCAAGATTCACCTGGTGCCTTGTCAGCTGGCGGGCAGATTCGTGCTGCGCTTTGCAGTGTGTTCCAGGACCATTGAATCACGGCACGTGAAGGAAGCCTGGGCACACATCGTCCACCTGGCGTCTGAGCTGCTCAGCCAGTTCCCGTGACCACCATTCAACTGACCACCATTCAGCATATTGACACGCTGGGCCATTTTCCTTATGATGGTACAGCAGCTTTGGGCAACATTTGCACCTGTGTCCACTGAATTAGTTTGAGCATGTAAAAGTTCAATCTCTGTCTAGGTCTCTGTCTCTTTCCCACCCTGATTGTGATATAGTAAGCAGAGTGGCAGACGTGTCAATAAAGCTAATTACCACACTGACCCCACTCTTACACCCGTCTGCTGCTGCACTTCTCCCCAGTTTGTGTATCTGTGAATGCATGTGTGTTTGTATGTGTACATGTGCGTGTCCTAAGTGTAAGTCAAATGTGTCTTTCATTTGTTGAAGTAAATGTCTGTTTGGAAAGTGTGTCCATCCCAAAGCTTTCATGTTTACTACCGTGACAGTGTGCATGTGCTTGAGTGTGTGTCCGTGCAGTCAGTGTTGATCGATGAAGTATATTTTACAGATGTGAAAGCTATATTACTATTGTTATTGAAAACAAGGAGTACAGAGGGTGTACTGGATATATAGACCTGCATCATTCTCCCATTGCATTATCACATACTGGAGGCTGAGTTTCACTGCTGGAGTGTGACTTCTGGCTTATTTAAATTTAAAAAAGCTTTAAGTGCCAATTTGAGATGCTGCTTTCCTTAATCCCACATTTGGAACTACTCCTGAACAAAAGATGGTCTGTAGCAAAACAGATCAAATCAAAATCCATTTTTTAAATTCAGCATAATTCAATGGTCATTTAGAGTGATTTGAAATGATTCGCACTTGGATTCTTTTACAGTGTTGGCAGTCAAAACCAGGGGTCCACAATGCTTACAATTAAATGTTCTTAATAATAGGCACCATTTATACACCTGATACTGTGGATGCTTTGGACAAGGCTGCACCATTTTTGGCCGAAGGTTATTTCAACCTCACCATTTTTTGCAGAGGGCCATTTCATCTCCACCATTTCTTGCGGCCATTTCATCCCGTTTTAGAAGGTTAAGGGTCATTTAACTTTGTGAAAAGCCAATACAATTGCACACCCCTTTACTAAAAGGCTGAAATGGTAAAATATTGGTAAATCTGAGATTTTTTTTTTACCTTAATACTGTACTTCCTAACAAAAAATGCACTTAATTTAGAATTTTGTATGTTTTTCTTGAATGAAGAATTTAGCATTTTAACTTTCTTTAACTTTCTAACACTCACTGCCACTTTATTAATAACCAATCCCTTGTAGCACCACCTTTCTGGTAAATAGACTGTAGCTTATTTATTGGTTGAGGTCATTAATGTTAATGTCATCTGTTATTGATTCTCTGGCCCAGTGGGCCGGGGCCTTTCAGGAGGGTGCCAAGGGGGTCACCTAACAAGTTATCTATAAAGTTATAGAACAGCACTTCATCATGACATAAGAAGGTGAGCTTTAGCTGCAGCACAAGTGAACTAAATAGACAATGCTATAATGAGTGATTTGGAGGAGTAGGGGGCAAAGGGGGTACAGTTACATTGATCTGTGAAAGAGGCCTTTGACTTAAAAATTGCTGCTCTGCTCCTTCATCAGTGGTGAGTGTCTGACCACACAGATGCTGATGGGCAGATAGTTTTGGGGCGGTGGGCCTAAGATAAATGGGGAGAGAGGGTGGCTGACAGATTGTGTGTGTTAAAAGTCTTTTACATTTTATTCATTAGTAACTCTGGAAAAAAACTGAAATCAGTTGTCATTAGCATTTTTTTGTTGTTATGGGCTGCATTGTATGTGTGATCCTCAACAGTCAGTTTTGAATGTACTAAACAAATTGTGTTGTAGCTGGAGAACCTGTCTGCTGTCATTATGGTTGAAGGTCCTGATGAGAAGAGACAGCCATAACAATGTGGCCCGGAGGCACTGCACTACCAGTCTGTTTCTTGTCTTCATGGTAACCTCTCAATGCAGGGCTCATATCCACTGTATCTGGTTACACAGCTGGAGGGCAGTACAGCTGATGTTTGAGTTTTACCAAAAATTGTGAATGTGACCAAAATATCTGTAATCACATAAAAAAGTTATAATAAACATTAGTATGAACTAACAGCAAAGTGTGTTCCTGGCTGCTGGATCCTGTTGCATTACCTAAATAAATACTTGATGGATCAACAATGGCACAATGAGTAACTGTGATAAAATTGGCAATTTTACAGTTTTTTCAAAAGGTCTGTATGATGCAGCTGTTAAGATGTAGACATTCAGAATGCATTGATTGAAAATGCTGCATTATTTGAAAAAATATATTTTTACAGTAGTGGTGTTAGAAATCAGTTACTACGATGCCTGCAATGCAAATACAGTCATTGTTTACTATACATAATGGACAGTAAACCTGCACATGTCTTCTGAATTTTTATATGGAACAGTGATAAATCTGAAAAAAATATAGTGTCATAGAGAAGAGTCTGTGTATGAGAAGGGCAGCAATAGCTGCAGAGAAAAGGGGTGGGGGTGCAGTGGCATTGACTTGGTTAAAAAAAACTTTGAAACTGCTGCTGGTCTTTCATCAGTGGTCACTTTTTGGCCACAGAAATGTTCAAAGCTGGATAGGTTTGGGTGGTGGATCAAAGACAAATAAGGCAAAATGATATTTGACAGATTGTGTGTGTTATTAGTTTTTGGTATTTGCTAATAAGTAATATGGAGTAGAAAAGGTATGCAAGAAGGTCCTGGGTTTAATCCCAGAGGACACCACAGGTGCCTTTTTGTGCAGAGTTTGCAAGTTCTCCCTGTGTTCTTGTGGGTTTCCTCCAGGTGCCCCGGTTTCATTCCACTATCCAAAGGTCAAGTCAAGTCAAGTTTATTTCTATTGCGCTCTTTACAATTGACATTGTTACAAACTGGCTTTACAGAAACTGGGTCCGAGCCCCCAAAGAGCAAGTCAAAGGCGACAGAGGCAAGGAAAAACTCCCTAAGCTATAGGAAGAAACCTCATGAGGAACCAAGACTCAGAAGGGAGGAGCCATCCTTCTCTGGTAGCAATGGGACGGGATCACAGGTATGTCAGCAGAGCAGATTGAGAGAGAAAGAGAGAGAGAGAGAGAGTAAGTAGAGAAAGTATCCACGTTTCTTTCAGACAGGAGAGAAGTTATGAATTAACCTATGACAATAAGCACCATCAGTGTAAATACTGATAAGAATTTTTTGCAGTTATGGCAAAAAATCAATTCAGCACAATTCAGCCAATTGTATACCACCAGTTATGATTGAACCAGAGGAAATAACATTCACGGATTTGCTATGAGATAGGGGCAAGCCCATGATGAAGTCCATCGCAAGATGGGACCAGGGTCATGATGGGATGGGCAACGGGCGTAGGAGTCCAGAAGGGTGCACTCTGGGCTCCTTACTGCAGGTGCATGCCCTACAGGCAGCCACAAACTCCCGCACATCATCCCTCATCCCTGGCCACCAGAACTGCCTCTGGAGGAACTCCAGGGTTCGATTGACCCCTGGATGGGAGGTCAGGGATGATTCATGTGCCCATTGGAGCACTCTTCTGCGTAATGGTAGGGGAACATAGAGCTGAGCCGGAGGCTTGCCCCCTGGACCTGGGTCAGTGCGTAGATTCCACCCCCCACTGTAAGGGCGCCAGAATATGGGATGGGGTCAGGATGAACTCTTCATTTCGCCTGTCTTCCTCTGTGGTTGCTCCTGGTGGTCACAGATGAACGTCCACCCCCATTGCAGGTGATGGGCGCCCCCTGCTGGAGAGCGCCAACCTTACAAATATCCATAACAGCATTCTCTGACTTCTGCCACAACTCTGAATCATGTCACATTCAGAAGTTTGCAGATGATACAGCCATCATGGGGTGTATCAGGGACAACCAGGAAGAGGAGTAGAGGAATCTGGAGAGAACCTTTGTTGTCTGGTGCCAAACAAACCAGCTTAACACCTCAAAAGAACTGGTAATAGACTTTAGGAGGTCCAGACCAAGTCCACGACCAGTTCATATCAAGGGAGAGGAGGTAGAGGTGGTCAGCGCCTAAAAGTACCTCAGGCTGTGGGTGGACAATAAACTGGACTGGAAACACAACATACAGCACTTGTATAAAAAGGGCCAAAGCAGGCTGTACTTCCTGAGGAGGATACGGTCCTTTAACATCTGCAGGAAGCTCCTGTGGATGTTTTACCAGTCTGTGGTTGCCAGTGTCCTTTTCTTCGGTGTGGTGTGCTGGGGGGGCAGCACTGCAAAAAAGCACTCAGCCAGGCTGTAAAAGGTGATCAGGAGGGCCAGCTCTGTGATCGGCATGAAGCTGGATACTCTGGTGACAGTGGCAGAGAAGAGGACTTTGAACAGACTGCTTGCCATTATGGCCAATGCCAGGCACCCTCTGCACACTGTCATAAACAACCAGAGGAGTGACAGGATGCCTCTCCCCAAGTCCAGAACCAGCAGACTTAAAAACTCCTTTGTCCCACACGCCATCAAACTGTTCAACTCCTCGCTGGGGGGCAGGAGGGTTAACAAAAGGACAGAGAAGGACAGGACAGAGCAATTAGCCTAAAAAACACAACTGGACAATCAAACATTAGGGACAGTACAATGGACTACATAACATAACTGTACAAGTAAAATGTGCAATAATAACTCATTAATAAACATATTCATTTATATTTTCATTTATTCATTCCTTTTTTCATGTATAACCTTTTACAACTATGCCAGTGTACTGCTACTTGAAAACTTAATTTCCCGAAGGAACCTTCCCTTCTCTATCTATCTAGCACATTTAAAATCAGACCACCTTAAATGACTGTTGTACACAATTTGAAAGTCAGTGCAGTTCTGATTTAAGGACAGTTTTATGTGTAATGATAAGAATAAAACTTTAGTGTGGCAGCTTTTTCATTTTTAAATACATTAGCATAGATGCATATGCAAGTTTACAAGTCTGAGGTGTGTGTGTGTGTGTTAATGTAAGTAAGACAATTTTTCCACTCATGGAAAGCACTTAAAGATTATTCAGATTGGTGCAACTGGTTGTAGTCATGTGACTAGGGGCCTTGAACCCCAGAGATGCTGAAAATATCTATGAAAACAATAGTTTGCTAGTGGGTGTACTTCTTGAGCACACAATCATGGCCAGCAGTTGATCCTCAGTACTACTGACATGAACCTCAGCCATAGACAACACCTAATAACCTGGGTGATTTGTGAGCCTCAGTGTTGAATGCTTCAAACTGGACGCAAGAGTCAGGTAGAACTTCTGGGAGGGTGCTGTTGTCAGTGCAGTCCTGTGAAGACTTGTCCTTGGGCAAGGTACAATTCAGCTACACTGCTCCCCGGGCACTGTTGATAGCTGCCTGCTGCTCCATGTGTGTATGTGTGATGAGTTAAATGCAGAGGCCACATTTCTTTGTGGTGCACTTTGTGTGTGATTTAGTGTGTTCAAAATGATAAATAAGTCACTGTATGTATAAAGGTTTACATATATGCTCTCTCTCTCTCTCTCTCTCTCTCTCTCTCTCTCTCTCTCTCTCTCTCTCTCTCTCTCTCTCTCTCTCT